>OMPB01085822.1:0-12743 GCA_900312615.1 Stylephorus chordatus | reverse complement strand
GGCGCGTTCGTAAATCCACTCTGAGCGCGCTCTGGACGCTCTGAACCAATGTGTGTGTATGTGTTCAGAGCGTATAGAGCGCGCTCAGAGTGGATTTACGAACGCGCCCTAAGTGTTTGACGCTCAATATTTATTTTGATGTTTAAATGAATTAAATTATAATCTATAAAATAAATGCCTGTGGTAAAAGTAACACAATTTTAACTTATTTGTTTTCCATGTCAGACACTGAAAACTAAACATATCTATTTTCAAGAAGCCACACCTTGCTTCTCGTGACGTAAAACCAAAACTCAGCCTAGTCGCCTACCCAGGCTTTTAGGGAAGTTGAAGCAGATAGGACAGACTGTTGTATTGACAGCGAGCGGGGAAAAATTTCCTATCAAACTAGCATAATATTGTTTCCCACAGTGCTTTATACTTATCCGAATAAATGGTAAATTATTATTAAATACGTATACACGGTGAGTAGAATTACGGAACCTATCTTTGCAATGGCTGAACTACACGTCTCAGTTTCCAACCTTTTTTATTTTTATGTGAAGCGAATGTGGAAAGTGCTATTGCATCAGAAGTGGAAACCTACAACAAATATTATAACTATGTGGACTTAACACGACTTCTACAGTCCATGGTCCAGAAATATCCTCATATTGCTAACCTATCAAGCATAGGGCAGTCCGTGTTGGGAAGGGAACTGTGGGTCATGCGAATCACAAAGGACCCCGACATGGACGTACCAGGGAAACCCAGATTCAAATACGTCGGGAACATGCATGGCGATGAAACTATCTCGAGGCAGGTATTGGTGTATCTTGTGGAGTACCTGCTGGCTATGTACGGGAAAGACCCTCGCATCACTGAGTTGGTAAATACCACGGATATCAACATCATGCCAAGCATGAACCCAGACGGATTTGAAAACTCTGTAGAGGGTGATTGCAACGGCGACGCCGGGGGTCGTGGAAATGCAAGAAATCGTGACCTAAACAGAAACTTCCCAGACCAGTTTAAAAAGGGCGATGATAACAAAAAGGGCGATGATAACAAAGAGGACATTCCAGAAGTTACGGCTGTCATTAAATGGATCTTGGAGGAAAAGTATGTGTATAACACGCACACACGCGCGCGCGCACGCACACACGCGCGCGCAAGCAAATACTCAAATACAAACATTCACCATCTAACGTTTGTCCATTAGACCTCGAGTTGCTAGGAGTGCTGTATGGAATGCCCTCAGTCAACATTCAATACCAATTATTTGTTTATGCAGCATCTCACAAAAGTCTTTTCTAGAGACTAAAATATTGTGGTCAGTAAGTGAGCAAGTAAGCCATATGAGTATAGTCTTTGTCCCCAAACCTCTTTTCTAAGAACCCACTAGGAATTGAATGATCTCACTATTCGACTAGAGATCGTGTCTAGAGATCAAGCATGTTGTTTCTAAAAGATCAACCTTCTCAAAGATGGTACAGTTTATCGCACAAATTAGTTCATACCTTGTTTTTCTACAATTAAGTGCATTTTTTTCCTTCTAAAGATTTGTGCTCTCAGCTAACCTCCATGGGGGCACTGTAGTGGCCAGTTACCCCTTCGACGACTCCGCCTCACATCAGGATGGCCAGTACAGCCAGACGGATGATGACAATTTGTTTCGTTACTTGGCCCACGTCTATGCCCAGAACCATCCTGTCATGAAGACGGGCCACCCTAACTGTCCTGACACTCCAGCGGAGAACTTCAAGGATGGTATCACCAATGGTGCCCAGTGGTATGATGTTCCAGGTGAGAATATTCCCCTTTTCGTCTAATTTATTCAGGTTATTTTTGCTTGAATCAGCTTTTCAACTGATTTTAAAATCTCAGTTTTGTTATCCTGTTACCCGTGAACAATCACACACATTGTCAGGGGCATGCACAAGTTACTGGTAGTCATGGCAACAAAGCCCTGCAGGTTTTTTTAAATTTTTTTACCTTTGGTGGATGTTTTTTTGCTCATCGTTTTTTTAGGCCTTAAAGTGAGTTTATGTGTTATTATCAAATTATTTTGTTGTTGTCAAAAACAGCTTTAAAACACTTTTAATGGTTGCAGTTAGATCAAGGACCAGGGCTAAGGTTGGGAAGTAAATATTTAGGTTTTTATTACAGTACATTACAGCATGACAATAACACAACCCAAACAATCACAACCTGTATCCAGTATATTTTATTTGTAGAATACAAATACAAAGTACTACTGGTAATAAAGCTTCTTTCACAGTACATTTTATTGTTTATTTCAAGTACATTTTGTCAAGTACCTACATTTAGAAATTTGTGTTGAAATATTATTATTTTCACATTGTCGACACAAAACTGTAAATTGCCAAAAGGTAAAAAAATAAATTAAAAAAAGTCAAAAACACTTTTGTGATTTAAATATTGATATGATATGAAATAGTCATTAAGAGTCCAGCAGTAGGTATGCCAGGAAGGTGTCAAAAACTGGCCAGAGAACAAAGGTCCTCCCCTAGTTTGTCTGGCAGTGCCTATAATCATAGAATGTGGAATGGAGCCAGATACGTCCACGATTGCTCCTCTGAGACAAAGCACCATTTCTGATTAGCAAGGTCTGTTGTGCATGCTGACCAAAAATGAAGCCGAGCATGAGAATGGAATCGGGAGTTTAATCGTTTTGTACGAGGCCTGGAAATGGCTACTATTTGGGGAAAATTGAAACAATAAAATCAAAATGGCTGACTTCCTGTTGGGTGTAGGTCATGGTGCCAAGAGACTTTTTTGTTTGTCCGGACATCATTAATGTGCCTACCAAATTTCGTAGCTGTACGCCAAATCTGGTGCGGGGGCCGTTGAAATATTGTAGGGGGCGCTATAGAGCCATTTTGCCACGCCCATGCTCCAGATCAGGTTTGTCAAGAAACAGGGATACAATAGGGCTCTCACCCACCGTTTCGGTGGCTCGGGCCCTAATAATATCCTACAGAAATCTCACCAGATCATAACGGGGAAAAAAGATGGTGCCATGAATACCAACCAAAAAGATCCTAACAGAAGCTTTTGTGATTTGCTCAAGGAGATAAATCCATTTCATACATAGGCTTACTCATCATTATCCCCAGTAATCATGTGCACAGACACATCCACATGATTTTACCAATGATCTCTATGTATCTTCAACTCCCAAGTAAACCACTTGGTGTACTTGTTTTTAGAAGCCACAGCCTTTTTCAATCCTAGCAAAGTATTACTTTTTGTATGGAATGGGGCAGCAACACTTTCTCTATTGTCTATTGTGTTGTTTTAGAAGGCAATGCAATTACCACTTAACAAAATGAATGCATCATCACCTACAGATTAAGTCAAACCAAAGACTGTCAAATATCTTTAATGTATTTGCTTTCATTGGAAAAAAGCTTTTTATCAGAAATTACGTTTTTCATTCTCTAGAACTTTGTAACTTGTCGCAGAGGTAACAGAAGTGCTTGGGTTTGTGATTTACATGTGGGGATATTTTTGTAACCTTTGTGCATCCTTCCAGATCAGGCATGTTAGAGAATGGGTTTCTCCCCCTTTCTCCTAACTAAATGTATAAATAAAAATTGCCCTTGTGTAATTTTCCATTCATTCATTCAGTGAAGAACTCCATCTCCCATTAATGCTAAGGGCTTTATCTATCATTCAATCGTTTAATGCCAGATCACAAACATTCATTGAGGAGATTTTTTTAGCTGTAGATTTTGTACTGCATTGTTTTGATATGCAATGAAAAATGCAATGAAAAAGGGGATGTAAGAGATAATTAATGGTTGGTGTTTGTGGTGTGTCGCCTTGTACATTTCGGTAGAGTTAGGCACCCTTCATGCTTTGCCTTTTTATAGGAAATCATCAAAGAAGTTTGGCCTCGTTTTAATTGTTGCCGTGTGTTGGTGGGCAAAACAAGAGGTGATGAGGCTCTTAGAGCTACTGGCTGTTTTACATGGTTTCCGTGGCCACCCAGCAGAATGCCATGGAAACGTTAACGCCATGGGGGCCATGTGCAACCTGCTGCCGGGCCATGTGCAACCTGCTGCCAGCCCATCGGGAAAACCACACCAGCTGACGAGCTGCATGCAGCTCATTTACACGGCACACGTTCCCCTGGCAGATGGATGCTGTAACACACGGAGGTCTTACTACTGTTACTGTTGGATACTATTGCTCATCACCATCGCTGTGGCAATAGTGAAAGGGCCAGTGTAATTGTGTTTTCCTGATCGCTGACAAATGACATGAACAAAATTGACACTGCTTTCTTCAGCTAACAATAATTTTGTCTGCCTTGCGAACGGCAGATAGATGCACACCTTTGTTGCAGTAATATTCCGGAATTCTATGGTTGTCCAAATCAAACATGCTTTAAAGTTTTAACTCGCTTCTGTACAATGATTTACACAATGGCACCAAAGGTCTGCCATTCGTGCCATCTGCTGTTCACTCGACAGACATTGTTGCGTCATCGAGCATGTAGGCAATTGGATAAAAAATAGACTTGGTCAGCTTTGTCGTTTATAGATGAAGAAGTTAGCGGTGTCAGTTATGGTGTGCTTATTTTAAGCAAGCATTTGTTGTTTTACTAAATTGTAATTCAGGAGGGATGCAGGACTACAACTATCTCTATGGGAACTGTCTGGAAGTCACCATGGAGCTCAGCTGCTGCAAATATCCGTTAGCATCTCAGCTCCATAAGGAATGGGACCTTAACAGGGAGTCACTGCTAGCGTACATGGAAACGGTAGGGAAGAGAATGGATCTTACATTTATACATGCATATACTGTATTAATACAATATACTTTGGCATCTATCAATCAAGATTGTTAAACTGTAACATGCCTACAGTGAAGCCAAATACTTCTATACATTTTTTTTTTAAGTTAAGGCTTGGCTGACATCATTTTACTTCAAAGACCCCCCCACTCAACCGCAGTTCTGTCAAATGCTCTGCCAAATGTTCTTGGTCACCATAGTTCATTGTTGCAGGTCCACATAGGCGTACGTGGCTATGTGAGGGTAGCCACAAATGGCTCCTCCCTCCCTGATGTCAGTATTGTGGTGGGAGGCATCAACCATATCCTTACCACGGGCCGTTACGGGGATTACTACCGCCTTCTGCTTCCAGGAACATACAACATTTCAGCCACTGCGCCAGGGTATGAAATTGCACAACAGGTTAAACTTGTGTACCCTTGATTTTGTTCCCCTATTTCTTTCAACTTAAAGGAAACATTTTTTGTTGTTGTTTTTTTTACATCCTACTTGTTACATTTTAGGCCTGCATGCATGTCCTCGCCTCTTTGTATCTATTTTTTCCCCATAGAAAAGCTTTAGTTCTATAAAAGGTAAAATAAAACAGCCCTCAATATTGTATCGTTTATCCACAGGTACAAAACAAAAACCACCCACAGTGTCACAGTTACAGAGGGCAAAGCCACTGAGCTCAATTTTACCCTGGAGCCCGTGGGCAGTGAGCCGGCCTTTGACATCACAGAATCCTCCGTCTCATCCACAAACACCACTGTGACTACCGCCCCCCATGTGCCCAACCCCACGTCATCCACTAACTCCAGTGAGAAGAACAGGGACATATTTCCCGGGGGCACCGCAGGCAGCACTCCATTCGCCTTTGAAGTAAGGCCCCCGCTCCACCTGCAGTATTTCCGCCACCACAACTACGCGGACATGGAACTCTTCCTTCGCAAGTACAGCAGCGAGTTCCCTTCCATTGCCCACCTCTATTCCATTGGCAAATCTGTGGATGGTCGAGAGCTTTATGTCATGGTTATCTCTGACAACCCCACGGTTCATGAACCTGGTAAGTCGGGGATAGCTAAAATTATTTCTTTTTTTTTTGGCACATAATCGGCAGTTGACCCTCAACGCCGTATTAGAACTGGATTGCATGGATTCATTCCCTGGCCTTCCTCAAATATACTAATATTGTAAACCTATTTCACTTGGTTGTTGCGTAATCACAGGCCTCAGAAATGTCTTGTAAAAGTGGGAAAGTCGTACGTTTGTACAGAATTTTAAAAGTAACTAGCAACATGTTATATGTACATTAATCGATATAATTGTCTTCCTACCAGGTGAGCCAGAGTTCAAGTATGTGGGCAACATGCACGGAAATGAGGTTGTGGGCAGAGAGCTACTCCTCAACCTCATCGAGTACCTCTGTCATAACTATGGCACTGACAACGAGGTCACCCAGCTGGTCAACAGCACACGCATCCATATCATGCCTTCAATGAACCCTGATGGCTATGAAAATGCAGTAGAAGGTATGCTTTCTAAGCACGTTGGTTGACAAAAATAAAAAATAACTGTTGAATTGCAAGTCACTGTAAATCACTTTGGATATAAGTGTCTGCTAAATGCCCTAAATGTAAATGTAAATGAATGAACACTTCGGTCAGAGGTGGCCCTCTGAATGTGTATGTACTGGAGAGCTGGGTGTATCTCTTGACATTCATAACAAAGAAAAAAAAACAACAACAACACGTCTAATATATGTTGCTTATATGTTACACAGTGAAAAAAAAAAAACACGTCTAATATATGTTGCATATGTTACACAGTGGCAATTGAAAACCTGTGTACATTTTTTATTTCTTTTCTGGGCTTAAAAATGTCATTTCAATCTTAAATTGCTGCCATCACCTAATAGACATTATCAAGCAACACTAATACGATTTCAAGGCTAAACACTGTTGATTCCTTGTATTAATGCATATATTTCATATTCTCATGTCTTTACTCACAGGTGATGTGCGAGGCTACAGGGGACGCAATAACAGCAACAATTTTGACCTGAACCGCAACTTCCCAGACCAGTTTTTCACCATCACAGAGCCCCGGCAGCCAGAGACGGTGGCTGTAATGAATTGGTCGAGACAGATCCCCTTTGTCCTTTCAGCCAACCTCCACGGAGGTAGGCTCTTACTTTAAACTTTTAAAGTAATGTAGTCTCCCTAAGATATCATGAAAACAATTTGGTTTTGCACGTCTTTGCTAAGATGTGGTGACAGAACCCCTGAATTGATTTGATTTGAAGTATGTTTGTTTTGTTTGTGAATTTGTCAATCCATATGGACCTTTTTGACACATTCGTAAGCCACAGGTTTGCATTACTATGTTCACTATCAATCTTTAAATATGATAAAGGGTCTATAACTTCCTGAAATTGGAAATGCCCCTTCCTGAACGTTTCTCTCATCTAATCTAACTAATTCCTGTCTTGTCAAACCCAGGTTCTCTAGTAGTTAATTACCCCTATGACGATGACAAAGATGGCATCACAGAGTACAGCAAGTCCCCTGATGACGAGGTATTTCACCAAGTGTCCAGAGCCTACTCACAGGTAAAACGACTCCCCTGATATGACTATAGCACCCAAATTGTTGCATTCTCTAAAACAAAAATGGATATAATTACTACAGTATATATAAAATGTGAGTGAACAAGTTTGGAAAACTACAACATTTATTTCTAAATGTGTGTGTGTGTGTGTGTGTGTGTGTGTCTGTGTCTGTGTCTGTGTCTGTGTCTGTGTGTGCATGCTGGTGCATGCGTGCCCACGGTTTTGCACAAATTAAGGAAAATGCTTTAATGCACAATGGGCACCCTTGTGAGGACCTGTATCCAGAGGAGCAATTTGAAGATGGCATCACCAATGGTGCCAATTGGTACAACGTCCCTGGTACGCTTGTCTGTTTTGACAAAAGACACCATAGAACCTCGTCTGTCCAGAGGGCTCTCACAATCGTCATCTCGGCCTCAATTTCTTTGGCCTTATAAATCATAAATGGCATTTTGTGGCCACCAATGGATTTCAGTATAAAGTATCTGAAGGATGTGCTTTACCTTTCAGGAGGCATGCAGGACTGGAATTACTTAAACACAAACTGTTTTGAGGTGACTATTGAACAAGGTTGTGTCAAGTTCCCGAAAACCAAAGACCTGCCCGAATACTGGGAGCAAAACCGACGAGCATTGCTCCAGTTTATGCACCAGGTAAAAGACATTTAAACGTTTTGGTCTCATGAATTGTTGATCTCATTCATTATGTTACAGTTTTTGCTCACACTGCATTATCTTTGAATTGTGTGTGTGCGTGTGCGTGTGCGTGTGTGTGTCCCACCAGGTCCATAGGGGAGTCAAGGGCACAGTCTCAGACATGAAGGATGGTACAGGCATCCCTAATGCCACCATCAGTGTGGAGGGCATAGATCACAACATCACTACAGCTCAGACGGGAGACTACTGGAGGCTGCTTGTTCCTGGGACATACCAGCTCACCGTCTCTGCCCGTGGGTAAGACATTGAGGAATCAGTCGAAGGAACCGTGCCAAGGCGTTGGAAATCTACTGAAGTTTATGTTGTATAAAATCACCAGTAGTGATTCACTACTTGTCCATCCTCTAGATATGAACCTGTGAAGACGTACGCCACGATTCCAGTAGACAGAGCTGAGGTGGTGGACTTTAAGCTGACACGTGTAAACTCTGAGCCTAAAGGCCAGATACCCAAGGGTCCACAGGCCACGCAGGACCCATCTGAGAAGGAATTCCAGAGCTTTATTAAGGACTTATCCCTGGGCCAGGGCCTGGATGATCTGGTCAGGAGCACAGCTACAGAGAACAGCTTCCGCTACCGGAGCTATAAGGAGCTTGCAGAGTTCCTGCGAGGCCTTACCCTCAACTTCCCCAAGATCACATCCCTGCGACGGTAGGTGCACTCTCATCTCTGAATAGTATATTTTGTAATAATGGATTACAGACAGCGAGATGAAGACTAGCGATCTGTGTATAGTAAAGCACTTGATGGAATGAAATGAACGAGGGAATTGTATACAAAAACATATTTTATCAGTAATTGAGTTGAGCCCAAATTCTAGCTAAACGTGTTTTTCTTTATTTTGATGAAGCAATGTCCTCAGAAGATCAGCATAAACAGTTTTATATGTTTCATTTTAGTGTCTGTATCATTTTAATAGTGGAAATCTCTTCAGCTCCTTTTTTGGAGTCTAGAGCATTTTCTCCATTGGGCATTTTTGGTTGATTCAGACCTTTTCTGGGGTCTGCGGTTGTAAAATTGCTGATTCTGAGAAGCTGAACCCTCACATTGTTGTCCATTTTTCTGATGTCTAGTTTGGGCCAAAGTGTAGAGTTCCGAACCATCTGGGCTCTGGAAATCTCCAACAAACCAGAGGAGGCTGAACCATCCGAGCCCAAAATACGACTGGTGGCAGGAATCCATGGAAACGCCCCAGTGGGTACTGAGCTCCTGCTGGAGTTTGCTGCCTTTCTGTGTATCAACTATGGCAAGAACCCAGCCATTACCAGGGTGAGGACCTCAGGAAGAAGTGTGGTGCACTCATGAGAACTATTGTCTGCTAAGTATAACTGCACATTTTATTAGCATATTATTTATATTTTTATTGATACAATATTGTTTTGTGTCAATGAGCTTCACTGTATGTATGTAGAAGAAAAGACCGTTGCGCTGATAGATTGTATTTCATATAATTATGGTCGTACAGAATTGCACGTTAAGCAATTTCTCTTTTATCATCCTCCTTTGTCATTTCAATCCCATGAGTAAATGTTGAAGTCATTAGGTGTAGTTTCTAAATGTCTAACTGCTTCCCTCTCCGTCTCTCAACGCTAGCTGATAAATAAGACCCGGATTGTCATCTTGCCCTCTATCAATCCAGACGGAAGGGAGCTGGCCAAGGAAAAGCAGTGCACCTCGACTCTGGGCATGACCAATTCCCACGGCAAAGACCTGGATACAGACTTCTTTGGTCAGTTTATTTTTTATGTGTGTGTGAGAAGGTCAAAGATAAATAAAGCTTTTATAAATTAGTAGGTATATATATATATGAGCTACTAGTGGGGTTTTAAAACACTTTTATCTGGAATGTGACAATTCTTTTAAAAAAAAATCGAAAGAAACGAAAGCTAACCCTGTCATTGCTTTAACTCTATCCACGTTTGGGTCTTCAGGCAATGCTTCCCAGCGTGTGGTAGAAGCCCAGCCAGAGACCAGAGCAGTGATGGAGCTCATCCTCCAGAGGGGATACACTCTATCTGTGTCCCTAGATGGAGGCTCTCTTCTGGCCACCTACCCCTATGACAAACCCGTCCAGACTGGTAATAAAAAGAGCATTGTGCTTTTGGTTTGTTTATGCCTCGAGTTATGTTTTAAATGATATACTTCTAGTATACACATCCCATTTGGAAGTCTAATTTGAAATAAATAACATATAATTCAAGTTATGATTACTAACCATAGGAGGAACTGACGACAGCCATTTTGAACAACTGGAAGAATACGTGACGGAATACTATCGGTATTAAATCAGGGCTTTTTTTCTTTTTTCTTTTAAGTAGAAAATGAGGGAACGTTGAAGTACTTGGCTAATGTGTACGCCAGCAACCATCCCAAGATGCACCTCGGAGACACCGAATGTCCAAGCAACGGGCAAGGTTTGTAATGGGAACGCAACAACAATGGCTTCCCTTTGTCACATGATTGATAATGTCAATGAACTTGAATCCATCTCTTTTTCAGTGGGCAACATCCCAGAAGGGGTTCTTAGGGCAGCAGAGAGACAAAGCCACATGGGAAGCATGAAGGTGTGTCACGTCCTCAGTCATACACGTCCTAAAGGTCCCATGACAGAAATTGCTGGTGTGGCGCTAAATTAATATTCCTCTAAAACCAGCCTGCCTGCTTTGGTGACGACCTGGGTAGAAGAGTTGGAACAAAGGAGCCCTCATTAAAATGTGTGCGTTATGTGTGTACTGTCTGTGACTATACCCTTTCAGGACTTTAGTGTGGACTTTGGCCATTGTCCAGAAATTACAGTCTACACTGGCTGCTGTTTATTCCCTCCCGCCGATCAGCTGGCCACACTCTGGGCGGAGAACAAGAAGTCTCTTCTCAGCATGCTAGTGGAGGTAAAGTAGACCATTTTCTGGTGAGAACATTGGTATGTCATTATGGTCTAGGCATAAGCAGAATGTTTAACAATCCTCATTTCTGATATGGCCATGATGTTTGGTTATCTGGAGCACATATTTCAGTTCTCATATTAACCCCCTTTGAGAAAAGCACAATGGAGCGTTTGAAATGATGAGCTAAGCCCATTTCACATGATCAGCGCAAAGCTTTTTATTTTATTTTTAGTAAACACTCCCACTGCGGTGTCATTACATTACATTTACACTGTCATGTTTTTAAAATTACAGCATTCAGGAAATAGTGTAGTTCAATTTCGTACTACAGCCCGCATCAGCCATAGAAGTGAATACAGACTGGCTGCATACGACAATGTAATTACGGTATTTAAATTTATTGTCAACCAACCTGCTAGTCCCATCTATAAACTGACATCATTCCATGCCACGATATGTATCGTGGTATGATTTAAGTGTCAGGTTATATAATTTGGGATACTCTGATACACATAGAACAATTTTCTCTATTCGTATGATTTTTTTATTTCACAATGTCAAACTGTGCTGTGATTGGTTGCGCGCCACAGAGGTTAGCGTCATGAAGGTCAAAGTTGAATATAGCTGAACTTTGAGCGCAGCACCAGGGTAGAACTAGATCGGATTGTCCGGAGGGAGGATTTGCAACCTGTCGCGTGATTTGTACGCTGACCGTAACCTAAATCTAACCCTAACCTTAACCCTAACCCTAACCTCACTCGCGAGAGTTCACTCGCAAATCCTCCCTCCGGGCCAGCCAATCTAGTAACAACCTAGCCTCGCTTGCCAGTCTCTATACACTTATGTTCAAATCGCTACGCAATTTGCTATATGGGGATAAGTAGCTTGTATTCCTTCGCCCAATCACGATGTTCGGGGGTGGCGCATCTGTTGTTTGAAACCAAATTTTTTTTTTAAAGGTCCTAGATTGTATTTTTTTTAAACATATTGTATATTTTAAATAATCCCTGTGAGTCTATGGAACACATCTGTAAGGTTTTTTTCAATAAAATAAATTATTTTGTATTTTTAATCAAGTACTTTACCTCTTTCTGCCCTTCCAACTTACAAGCCGTTTGTGGCTGGGCTTGTAGCGATCTATAAGTTTTGTTTACTCTGCAGTAAGTTTCGTTTTCTCTCTCTCTCTCTCTCTCTCTCTCTCTCTCTCTGGGGATTCGAGAGATAGAGAGAAGCGATGCGATGCGATACTGGTCCTGTATTTACTTGGTATCGGATCGAAACCACATTTCGCGGTATCGCACACCCCTACTCTGCAGATCTGCTTAACGGTGATTGGTCGGCCTCTTCGACGTCGAAGTTCTCTCTCAATTCTGAATGGCTTGTTTCAAAAGGGGGTGTTCCCGTCACAGCTGAACCGCAGAAACTGCACTTGGTACAGATTTCATATTTTGTCAGTGTTGGAACAACCCCACATTGCGTGCAACAATGTAAAACACTGGGAAAAGGCATTTTTACAATAGGGGACCTTTAAACAAAGGTTCACACGGGAAACGGGTCAGAGCGATGTAAGTAAGGGACGACAATGACCAATAAGATTGACAGTATTAAATCGCAGGCAGAAACCTCATTGGCCAAAAAGTGGAGGGCGGAGAGAGCCAGGACCCAAAATATCAACCGAACTATTCAGACTAAGTGCTCATTAAATCAATGGGGAGGAGAGACACGTTCCTCTTGCTACTTACCAAACA
>OMPB01085820.1:0-11765 GCA_900312615.1 Stylephorus chordatus | reverse complement strand
AAATTGGAAGCTTTGAACAGAATCATTCTGTTGCGCAACTCAATTGATTTGCGCATTCAATTGATCGCTGTAGCGCTCCCTCTTGACCAATCAAAAATAAAAGTAATTCCAGTCATCACCTAAACATCCTGAACATTTTAAAGTTTGAATGAAGTTTCTAGCACAAAGTATGCCGAAGTAGTTAAGCTAATCGTGGTGGAGAAAGCAAAATAAAGAAAGAATAATGACAATATCAAGACTGGGCTAGCTGCTTTCAGCGCTAGCCCACTAATAAGAGTGCTTTAACCCGTTCTTATCCATGGGACACCAGTTTGTTCATACCTGTTGTTAAGGACGGATTCTAGATCAGCACTATGTACGTGTCTTTTCAGCACTATGGAGCCGTCTCAAAAGCAACACTATAGTGCTGATCTAGATCCATCTTTTGCTGTGTTATATTGGCTATATATCAGCAAATATATATCGGCAAATATGAATCAGCTGCTATCGGCTATCGGTCTTCCTGTTCTCCCAGATATCGGAATCGGACTTGAAAAATGCATATCGGTCAACCTCTAAAAATAATATGGACAGTAGGCAATGTAAACCATACCAGGTTGCAATCTCCTTGTTGTCATCTTCTGGTGGCGCCTTGAGGATGTCAATGGCTACTGTGTGACAATGGTAGTCTGCAAAGCAAAACACCTCCGGGCTCATCAGGGAGTGCTGAATGAATGACAGCTGGAGAAGCAAAAAGGATAATCCAACTGAATCACAATAATTATTTATTCATCCTTCAACTACATTTTTCAAATGGTAAGCCCAATCACATTTGTGCACTTGCAGGTGTGGAAGTTTAAGTCCCGGTAAACCAGGCCATGAAGGTAAATATGTGTAAAAGCAGTGCAAAATTACCTGTCCCTCGGCATGTTTCCACGGCCGATAAATGAGATCGACGGGGAACAGTTCCAAGGCCAGGCCTCTTACAATGCCACACACCACGATTTTCAGGCCTTTACTGTCACGGATCATAAAGCCATGGTGATCCAACTCATAAGTCACCTCCTTAAAGTTTAGATTGGGGTTCTAAAGCAAAGAAAACTTAGGTAAGCACAAGGACATCAACATCATGGGGACTTGACCCAAACACAGCAAAGGATATTAATAGAGAGATAAATGACGTACCACTTCTTTGACCACGTCAATGAAAACATCTACGTTCCAGGTATGCGTCTGCGAACCATCACTTTTATCCTTCCCATCACTCCAAATGCTACTTCCTGGAGTAGAGATGGACTGGTAGATACAAAGACAACAAATTGTGTTTAGAAAGCCAGACCATTTCACTGGGCTCAAGAATCATGTCCAAATGTATGATGTATTAATTATTCTGCTAGTAATGGTGTAACAGTACTATTCTTGACACCATGTGTCATGGCAGGGTAGCCTTATCTACCAGTATTTCCATATGGTGATAGCAGCTGTACCAGCTATAGCAGCATACCTGTAGCGGTATGCCATCAGCCAGGCCAGAGTGGGTACGAGCCATCATGCCCAGGACCCTGGCAACCTGGCTGGCTGTCACCTCTCTCACACCATACTGGAGGATTATGTTTCTGCACTCATCAACACTGGAGAGGAAGAAATGGACATGCAGAGTGCAGTCAGCCATGACAATGATCCAGCAGAGCCATTTTTCAGTTGCAGGTGAAGGCTTTTAGAAACTAAAGGCTTAAACACAGCCTAGTGGTTATTTTCATATACATTGTAAGATTTAATCATACAGATACTCAAGAAATTTCTCATAAACGATTAGCTTTATGAGCATAACAATGACATACCTGGCACAGAAGCCATAGCCAACTTCTTGCATGAAATCTGCAAGAGAACTTTCCATCATGGTCTTGGCTAACTCTCCAGAGTCTGGCAGGATCCTGTCCATCAGAATGTCCCGTTTTTCAGGGTACAACAGTGGTGCAAGCACCACAGGGCAGCGCTCCTGGGGGAAATCTGAAACACATTGCATGGCATAGCACTCATCAACCATGTAATAAAACAAAACAAAATTAGCCCATGTGGGAATATGCTACAATTTCCTTTTTCTTTTTTACACCAGACAACTGCCAAGATTTTAATAATCATCCCTTACCTCTGCACAGAGTCTTAAGGAAGGCGTCAATCTGCTCTTGCCCTACCCCACTGGCTCCCTTCTGGCCAAACAGTAGATGGGAGAGGAGCAGGTGCAGGACCTCTATGGCAATGTCCTGGAAGCCACCTTCCTGGTTACCGCCGAGGTCTGCGTCCACGTATGACCGCAGAAGGTCAGGGAGCTTCTGCTTGATGAACACTGTGGCTGAACACATTTCACAGCAGCGATTAGGAGACAATTCTAGTATATTTGCAGCCCTCTTTAAAGTATAGGAGAAGTAATGATGTAAATGCATCACACACGTCTTGGTCAACAGAACAGATGTTGAGCTCAAGCTGGAATACTTACCAAAACCACGAAGGTCTGTGTTGCAGGAGCTCAGCAAGGCGAGGCAAAAGATCACCTAGGCAAATTCATTTGTAACGTGTTTTACTAGTGAAGACAGAATGTGAAGCTCTACTATTGCACTGCATTTAGTTTAAGTTGACTAGATCATTTTCTGCCTTAAAAGGAAACATTTGTTTGCACCGCAAAGTACGTACAATCAGCACATTTAGATAAAACACACAAAGAGATCAAATACAGAAGACATGGCAGGCCAAGGACTCATCCCGACTGTCCAGCCCTGTGGCAAGCCCCATCCAGATGCATTTATTTGGGTCTGTGGGAAAAGTAGCCAACCTCTAATCTTTATCTGCTAAACTACTTGCCGAGTCAGTTAATAAGCAGCTAATAATCTTGACAAAAATGTTTAAGAGGAACCGGCCAAAAAAAACACATGATCCTCTATGCCGGAATAAGTGAGGTCAGCAATGCATTGATTCAAACTACTACCGAATTACATTTCCAAAGTAATTGTCAATACTGAAAATGCATATGAATGATTTTCATTTGAGAAAGAATTAAATAAAAAATACAAACAGAAATGCCACCCAGTCAATTCATACATCACTACATTTGAAACCAACTTGGATGCAATACTGAGCCATTTTATCATTATAATAACTTGTGGAGATGGCTTACCTCTTGGACCTTGCTGAGTTTCAGAACTTTACTCAGCTGAGTAAATAAATGTGCTGATGGCTTCAAACTCTGAAACACAAAGATTAGGATTAGGACATAATAAAGGGTGTTTTCACATAAGGTATGATTGAATCATATCGTGCCCCGAGTACGATTGGGGTCAAGTGTGAAAGAAACCAAAGATTTGGGGCTTTGACTTTTTCTTGTGTTGGCTGTATTGATATCAAATTCAATTCACTCTTACAGGGCTAAAGAGATTAACGACCTCAATATACTTCATGTACGATCAATTGGCGCTCATCATTGCCAATGCTGCGTGGGCTACAATTTGTAAACAATGTCACATGTTTTGTTACATTTCACATGTCTCTTTCAGCCTATGTGCTTCAGGGTACATGAAGCTTGTACATCTAGCTTGCCCTCTAAAATTTAAATAAGTGCAATGTGGGTTTGTTTTGTGTCAATAAAACGTAAGGCAGTGACAGCACTCCGGATATTTTTCAGCCTTCTAAGAAGACTAAGTTTGAAGTGTGGTCGTATTTTGGTTTTCATAGGTCTAGAGTGCTGAGGGAAACTTGATCAAAGATGGTCACCCAGTCTGCAGAACATGCAGAAAGAAAATCACTGCAAACACTTTGAATCTTACGAGTCATCTTCCTGACCACCACCCACTGCTTTATAGCGAATACAAGTTAAGTTAATTTTTAGCTCAATGCATGATGTGGGGACCATTATGGTTGGTCTGTCCAACTTGCTACTAGCTTGTCAATACAGTGAAGTCAATACTAGCTTGTCAGTACAGTGAAGTTTTCAGTGTTACCTACTCTTGTAAAAACACCACCCGTAGTTCTGCTGCTGTATGTGTCATGTCTCCATTGCACGCGATAACACATTACGTAGTTTAGTCACCCAACCAACATATTCTGTTCATTTAAAATTCAGCAGTCATTGAATTGGTTGCAAAGTGTTCCAACATAAGAAACACTATAGACTCCTATACAAGACGCCTCTGTATTTATGTCAATTGTTGGTCTCATTGCAATTACCATCACTGTCTTCTTAAGACTAATTTTATATTTATGTAAACTGTGCATGGGGTCATTGCATATGCTCAAATGCAACACAGTAGTGTGTGTGTGTGTGTGTAAGAGAGAGGAATAATAATGTAACACCAATAATATACATTTGCTCTAATAAATTTGCTATTCCCTTGTTTACAGAGTCGGCGTGCAGCAAACCAAGTGATGCTACTGGTCCCTTGTTCTCATCTACAGTAACAGAGACTCGAGCAAGCATTTCAAAGACAGGCTGCTTTTGCACCCACATCAACAAATGCTCAAGACCTCACTGCAGCCCTCTCATGGCCACATGGCACCATCTTTAATGTTAATGCACATTTGATATGGTTTTCATACGTTTACAAGGTTTTGGCCATGTTATTATTTTAATGTTTATGCAAAAATGCCTAGAGCTGCTAATTTTATTTGTGGTTCAATATAATACTTGGTAAAATTATTTCAGTGTGTGTATCAGCACTTTTTGAACATTTAGCATATTTTAACAATACCGCAATAATACTGACAACGTGATAATGTTGGTCACGATAATCGTGATATGAAAACCTTTTCATCTCCAATTGCAAATATTATACTCAGTTTTGGTTTTCACCATGACCATCCATTTCTGTAATCGTCTCAAGTTCCACAGATTGATGGGGCCAGCGATCAAATCCTCAAGCACAATCAACGCTCAAAATTGCGATCATTTTAGTCGAATATGCTACCGAAATTTAATCTGTGCGACCTCAAAATATAATTGGGAGCATTTGTGCGAGTGCAAATAATTGTTCTGGTGCAAAAAAAAAAAAGTGTTAACATCAGGACTCTAGTTCGCAGTATGCATTGCGCAGTACAGGTATATACACGATACATGTTTTAGTATGAGCCAACTCATGAGCTAGACACATAGCTAACTAGTTCGTTGTTGGAAACTCTCATCTTTGTTATAAAGAAGGCTTTATAAACCTATAAAGCATTTGTTATTAAATAGACAAACTTAACAGTTAGTAGACCTGCACCTTGTGAGCCGATAGTGAACATTCTAACCAATCAAATACGAGCTTGATGTTCTTACATTTAATGAAGATTTTAGATTGGTTAATATGCAAGGCATAACATAGACCTGTTCGTTGTAGCGCATGCAGCCTTGGGGCAGAAAGCCTTGTAGCGTTATGCATGGATCTTCATCAACATGTAAGCTATGTCATCTGCAAATGTTTGTTGATGCAGCATTTGTTTGTATTTAATTGTTGTAATAAAGCTGGTTGCTTAGATTTGCATATTTATTGGTCGAGATCCACTTGGAGTACTAAAGAATCGAAATCCTTGCACACTGCGATTAGCAGTCTACTGTACAGCAACTTCAAAATAAGAGCCCGACAGTGCATTCGGAACCCTGACCCGAACAGGCTGGCCGTACATTATCCCGCTTATTACACAGCTACTTACCAACGACATTAATACATACACAAAATATTGATTCGAATATATTTTACGTTTATTTTGTAGCTTCAGCGAAACAAATAAAGCAATGGTTGGCTTCAGCTACAAAAAATTGTCCCTAGCAACGGTTTGTTATTCATAGCAGTGGCCTGCTATTCAGAAATAAGACCGTAAAACACTGTAATTGACCAATCAGAATCGAGTATTCAACAAAGCTGTGTAAAAATAGCCTTCAATCACTCCCTTTCACAGCACTCCACTGTCCCACAGAGAGCGAACATGTTAAAACTAATGTTACAGAGCCAGGAGACCAAAATTTAAATCCTGGCCCAGGATATTGCGTAAAGCCCCAGTGGTGGCCTACCATGCATTTTTAAGGCTACTTTCACCGTTTTATGTCACTTGTAAACCGTTATATTGTCGTTTTTATCGATAAAATTATTAATTACATACATTTTGCTGTTGTTTTTAACTTTTTGAAGTTGGGAGCACCAGTGCTACCAAGTAAAAAAAAAGTTTATTTCGAGCCCTGACAAGGAGTATAATGGAGTTCATTCACTTGGATGTATATGGATGTCATTTAATAGCCACTTTTGCATGTACAAGTAAGTACACTGACTGAAAATATTATATGTTGAAACTGAATCACTAAAAAGCAGGTTTCAAATCACATGCAGCTGAACCAGTAAACATTACCTTCTGATAATGCAGGGGATTATCAATTGCGTAGCACAATGATGAGATAAAGTTTGGCTTTGAGATCAACGACACACACTCCTGGATCAGAAACTGTGTCTTGGGTTAGAAGGAAAAATAAATCAATCTTTCAAATATTGTAAAATACAGTTGAAACAATAGATGTCAACAATGAATTTTGATGCAGCTCCAATTTATATCAGGTATAAAATAAAATGAATTAGACATTAACCTATGTCTGATTCATTTGAAATGATTAAATGTTCAAATTCCAAATTTAATCCAATCAGAAATATCAGCCTTTATAACATCCTTCTAAAAAATACCTGATGGAAGTCCTTGCCACTGCTTTTACCATCGCCACTAAAATCCACATGAGAGAAGAGACAGCGTAGTAGATGCCTGTCTGCCTCAGGACCGTGACAATTCACAATCTGGGGGATTTATAGAAACATGACATGTTCCATTTTGTAAGTTGCTTTGGATAAAAGTGTCTGCTAAATGCCCCAAATGTAAATGTAAATGTTCCATGAACTCATGTTTTTAACGAATGCACGTGATTGCTAGCCAACTGGTGAGTAGAGTTAGACTCATATTGCCAATACTCACATGCTGTATTTCCTGCTGGCTGGCTCTGTAATTTTTTTTCGTTAAATTGTCCACCAGGTAGCTGATTTGAGACAAAGCCAGCGAGAGCGAATCAAGATTCATTGCTGGTTGGGGCGGAAGCAGGCGGCCGAGCCCGGCGCAAAATCACCATTATTCCCCTTTAGTCCCTTCAGTAATAGGTTAATTCTGCTTTCCCCCCCAGAAAAAAAAGGTGTGAAAATTATTGGCTTTCAAATGAGTTTAGTCCGTGGCTCCTGGTTTTAAGTAGAGTCCCTCAGTTTGCAGTCATGTCCAGCGTCTGAAACAGGAAAATGATTGAAGGTTAAAAAAAATAGGGGAAAAATCAACAACCCCAAAACTGTACATTAGCGGTTTTTGATCTACCAACCAATGACCACACAATAGTCAGATTTTTACAAACGACGTTAAAAAAACGGCAACAAAACATTTTCCACAGGCTTTGAGGCCTGCTAAAATGACAGAACAAGACGCGCGCCGAAGATCTATGAATTATCCAACAAAAAGCGTAAAGCAGCCTTTACATCTGTTATAATATAGACATATACATTCCATCCATATAGATCAATTATAAATTTAAACGGTGTAATTTCAAGGCTAGTGGCTTCAATTTACGTTAGGCCTAGGCTTTACCGCAATCCCAGGCGTATGCATCATGCTAACCTATCTAGCCAACTTTAGTCACAATTAGCGTTACAAAGGAATTTAGGTGAGTTTATTCAATATAATTATCATTTGGTTATTTTATCAGCACACTCAACAGAACACATGGAGAGAAAAAAACAAGTATCCTCGCAGCTAACTGACCTCACCATAAGTCACCAATGGAAACAAAGACAAGATCACTCATCTACGGGCTACCACCACATTGCGGAACGTAAACTTAACGGCAATACGTCGTCGTTCAAGACTTTCTAGTTAACTGGTACTCAATTGTACTGCCTTTTACAATGAATCTGAACAATGCATGCTTTGAGGACGCAACCTCAATGAATAAACGACCACACGCTACAAATAACTACGCTACAAATTCTTATTACGAATGGTAACTTTTTTTTTACTACAGGAAACAATGGATCATAGAAACAAATATTTTTAATTTGACGGTGGAACCCAATGCGTTAAACAGGTCTAAATTAACTAAGCATTATTATGTCTACATTCACCGCAAAGTAAATGCCAAAATAATAACATTTTGTAACAGTCATATAAGCTAAAGTAGCCGTGTGGGGTCCGCTAACGTCAGGGATAGCCTAAATCATAGCCGATAACAATCATTTATTTTCAATGGTATGGATAGCTTGGAAGATAATAAGCTTGCCAGGCCCATTAACTTCGCTCTGACCGCGGAACACGCAAAGGCCGCTAGTTGAGGGCCGCGAGTATTGCCTTGGCAGCCAGTTTAGCTAACGTTAGCTAGCTAACATACTGTGATTCAAACTTCAGTGTGAAACAGACAACGTCAGGTAGCTAGGTTGCAACATTCCAAGTAGCCATATACCATGACAACACTTTAAACTTCCATGCGTTTATTTAAATACATCGACAATATCGGACGAGGTGTCTACAAAAACGTTGACTAATACAATACTGACAAGACAAAAATGACAGTTGCATCCCAGCAAATAGGCTCCCCCATGCTAGTGACCAAATGAGCGAATTGCTATAACCATACACCAAGCTAGTCTCCCTAACATATTTAATTTGAAAAATAACACTACATTATTCTAAACAGAACTATACAACTCACCATTATTTTCAGAAAATGAATTCAATTTTCATTATCTCTGTTTAATCCACCAAACTTGCCGAAATATGAGCGTCGCTCTCGCTCTGCGTTCTATTCGGTTTGATTTTTTAAATAAAATGGCGACAGTCACCCAGTGCCACAGCGCGTTCACGGTAGTAATGGACGAGCTTTTGCTAGTGCTCGTGACAAAAATAAACGCTTTTACTTTCTTTATTTTACGCGTTCATATACAAAGGTACGAACAGACACAGACAATAGAAAACAACAACAAGAAAATAAGACAAAAACTAACAAAAAATAGTACATTTTACAATTTACAATGCCAGGGTTTGTGTTATATTCACTTTTTGTTTTTAACATTAGATACAATTTCTTGCACTTTATTAACGAATTTAGTTTAACGTGCAAGAAAGTTGGTTGGTTCCTGACCATTTTTTTCTTATTGATGTGGAATTTAAAATATAAAAAAGTTGTATGATATACAGCATGTTATTCACAATGTTATCATGACTAAAATATAGCATTACATCAAAACATCAAAAATGATCTTAAGTTCCTTTTTTAGAAAGTTGGCTACATCAATCCAGAACATTCTTGTAACTAAATAAAAGTTGCCCCATGCACGAATGTGAAGGTATGTCACGCCACATTGCATTTGTTCCTTTGTATGTTGTAAACAGCTCCCACTTAAAGGTTAAGTCTGTCTGGAGGCTTAATCATCCTCCCCCTCCGCAAGTAGGCATGGCCCTGCCCCTCTCGGCGTGGTGTGCCATAAGCTTGTGTGGGAGGGTGACTATGACTGGTGCCCACCTCCTCCATGCTGTTAAGGGTCCCGTTCTGGGTGGCCTGATGGCTGAGGAGGGGCGTCTCTGCTGGTCTGAGATTGACCCTGTTGCAACGGTACGTGGTGACCTGGGGCCCACCTACAGCCGGCCCATGCCTTTCCTCCATCGGCGCGTCCTGTCCCCAGGGAGGTTTCATCCTGATGGGCTGGCCGACAATCAGCTCCAGCAGGTCCTTAGCTGATCTGTCATAGGTGAGCATCGCAATTTGGTGTTTCACGCGCAGCTTGTCAGTGACCCCTGTGACAACTGTGGCACCAGCAGCTGATCCGCCATGGGGAGGGGCATCCTCAGTCTCCGTGACATCAGACATTGTGCTGGGCTGCCGTGCAAGCCCTGCGTGAGCGTGTTTCTCTAGTGGAGGATGGCTTTCCATGGATCATCATCAGCGCATGCTGCTTTTCGGCACCGGTTTTTCACAATCTTTACAGCTGACTATGCTTTGCTATTGGCTTTTGGGTGTCTTGGCGACGACATAATATGTTCTAAGCCCCATTCCTTTGCGAATGTCCAGAAAGTTCCGCATGAAAACTGACATCCATAGTCTGAAATCACCGATCTGATATGCCATGTCATGCAAATTGAGTCTTGCACCTCAGGACCATGGTTTCTGCTGAGAGGTCAGGGATCAGATCGACCTTCCAGAAGACAGAGTAGTGGTCCACCATGAGTAGAAACTCCTGGCACCCTTTTTTTCCTAATTCCTAAATTAGTGAAGTTTCTAGATGTGTTTCGACATGGGTGCCAAGAATCTATTACTACTTTTGCGTGGTAAATGATCTGCATTTTTATTGCGCTTTTCTAGTCTACCGACTTCTCAAAGCGCTTTATAGTACATGCCAACATTCACACACTGATGGCAAAGGCTACCATGCAAGCTGCCATCCTGCTCATCAGGAGCAATTTGTGGTTCAATATCTTGCCCAAAGACACTTTGACATCAGAATCAGAATCAACTTTATTGCCAGATATGTAACAGGTTACATTCTAGGAATTTGACTTGGTGTTGATCTGGAGCAAAGCGGTTAAAAAGAGAAGGAAAAAAAATACATACATATGAAACAATTTAAAAAATAATAAAAATCAAACCACGACTTTCTGATTAGTGGACGACCCACTCTACCTCCTGAACCACAGCCGCCTCCCCGCTTTTGCGTGGGAAGTTGTGTATGCCACTTTTAGCCACAATTTTGTGTGTACGCAACAGTAATGAATGAGACCCCAGGTCTAGCATCTGCATCTTTGGTCATCAGTGACTTTAGTTGGTCGTCCAGCAGTCTTGATCCTCACCTTTGCTTCATAATCCAAACTGGAATGGCTGTGACAGCAAATAATCCACAAGATGTTCTTCCCCATCCCACTCTCCGTGTCTGCATCTACAGTATGCCTCTCTGTGACCCTCCACTCACACTGCCGTTGCCTCCTTAGCAATAGCAGCATGTACCACTCTCCTCCAAATCCATTCTCGCCGTTGAGTGTAGGCACCAGCGAATTTACCTTGCAAAAGTGATGACGCATGTCTCCCAAATACCCCCTAACTATATAATTTTTTCTGCCTTACTTTCTCAAAAAGCTCTTAAAATAGAAATGCATTTCGGTACAGTGTAATGGCATAATCCCCCCCTTTTATTCTTACTTTACTTACTTTACTTTTAGGGCATTTGGCAGACGCTTTTGTCCAAAGCGACTTACAAAAGTACAGTACATTATGTCAGAGACTTACAAAAATGCAAAAGTAGAAAGGTACATTTGTCAGAAAAAGAGCAATAATAATAATAATAATAATCTCTGTCAGTTTGGCCTAGCAATAATTCAATAGAGCTAGATATAAATGGTATAGCTAGACAAGCTGCTGAGCAGGCAGCCTTACAAGAGATAAATATACCTACTAGGGTGCCTTACAAGAGATAAATATATATCTAGGGTGCATTACAACCCATCAAATTTCAGTTATCAGTTCAATGGTCTGGGACATATGGGTGACAGGCATAAATATCATGCGCTAACATGTTAAATAAGTGAGGGGGGGATGTCTATGGGGAGAGTACGTGGACTCTAAAAAGATGAGTCTTGAGTCTTCTCTTGAAACTGGGGAAAGACTCTGCTGTTCTGACAGTTGCAGGGAGCTCGTTCCACCACTGCGGTGCAGAACAGAGAAGAGCTGTGATTTAGTTGAGCGGCCCCTACCTCCTCTCAGA
>OMPB01085819.1:0-13042 GCA_900312615.1 Stylephorus chordatus | reverse complement strand
AATGCAGTACATTACAAGTTACCCTGCCTTACTTCTAAATATGTTACAAGTTACCCTTACTTCTAAATGCAGTACATTACAAGTTACCCTGCCTTACTTCTAAATATGTTACAAGTTACCCTTACTTCTAAATACGTTATAAGTTACCTTTACCCCTAAATACATTACAAGTTACCCTGCCTTACTTCTAAATACATTACATTAAGTTACCTTTACTTCTAAATACGTTACAAGTTACCCTTACTTCATAATCATAATCCTAATCAGAATAGTCAGGGATAACATCCGCATTACTTGCTTAGTTAATTTCTTAATACACCACCAGAACCTCTCCACCTCTCTTTATCCCTCTCCGTCATGGTGTGGTTTGCATACACGGGTTTACAAGCTGACAACATGTTTACAGCTCAAGAATCTAATTTAGCTCGAGAGAACAGGCGCATGCTTAACGAGCATTTCTTCACCACCACTACCACCGCCGTGCAGTCCCTTGACCTGCAAGGATCACGCCTTGGTAGTGGTTTTACCCAATGAGCCAAACGGTGCAAACTAAAGAGTGCAAACAGCATGGCTTTGGGTTTTTTTATTTTAAATAAAAGCATCTATGAAATGACTGAAACTAAGGATCTATCGGTTGGGCGACAGAGTAAACAGGATGGATTGGAAGCCATGACGAATTTTTATTTTTTTCTGGGCTGAAAACTACAGTAGAATGGAGGGGCAGGATGAATGGGTTCTCCTACAGCGTTTGAGTCCAAATGGTTCACACGAGTTGCAGACCATTTTGTAGCGTCATTCCCCTGCCACAGATTCTCGAAGAATAGTTCCTCAGTGGTTTGCCGACAGCACCAGCGACAGAGCAATATAATATTTGGACAGCAAACATTTCCCCTTTTTCGCATAGCTTGGTGTGTTTGTAAATGTGAACCCACATCCTCCTGTGTTTACCATGTAATAAATTACTATACATAGTGTGATAAACTATACATACCACACTACGTGATAAACTACATGAAAAACCAATCAGGTGCTAAGATGAAGCGTATTAAATATAATCTGGGTTAGTTTTTGCAATGTGGGGAATGGTATATCACAAAGGCAGATTTGCATTTACTGTAGTAGAATGCCAGTTGATCAAGTCAAGTGGGTTGGTGTCATGTTTCATACAACAATGCAAGTTTGAATCTGTCCTTGGCCATCTATTCTATCCCATCAAAGGCTGCCTATACAGTCAGTGTATTGAGATACCCAATCCCCTGCTGGAACCAATCGTCAGCCTCCTTCCCAAACACTGCGTTGTTTGCCTACCAACGATGCAGGGGTGGTGTGGCGAGGAGAGGAGATGAGATGGGAGGGGAGAGAGTTATGGCTTGTTAAAGTCTAAGTGAGTGTGAAATGGACGTAGCCTGCTAAATGACATGTCGGCAGCCTACGATGGAACTTCCCGTTCAAGCTTGCAAGTTGAGCGTGTCCATGTTGTCCAGCATGTGGCTATTAGTGTAGCGGACCCCTGATCCTAAAACAGGATCTCTTACAGTCCAAATTAACTATTACTTGTATGTTTTATTATTACTGTGATTGTATTATTATTATATTAAGTATTATTAGCAAATATTATGAGCAAAGCCGGTAACAAAGAGCACCTGTTCACACCGTCAATATGCAAATTACTCCAAAAGCAAATAAGTCCCATAATCCTCTCATGCTATTTCAACCCCATATCCTAGAAATACAAATTTGTGTAATTATTCAAATTCCCCTTAAAGGTTCCTGAAATGCGAATTTACATAGAAATACAATAAACCATGTTACAGTTCCTATGTAAATAACTCAAACAACTCTATGCCAAAGGTTTTTTTTTGACACAAGGGCTGGAGATGGTGAGTGCAGGACAAGGACACTCAAGTGACGGAGTAACAAAGGAATGTTCTTTAAGAAAACAACAAATCCAAACAAAAACCTTGCAATCTGTGCGGCAAAAAAACACTAAAGAACTAAAGATATGATTATAAGAATAACACACTGGAAAGTAAACTAGTACCTGGAACTATAGTATTCAACTTCACTGGCGAGCTCTCTGCCGACAGTAAGAAAACCAAGGACTTGACAATCACAGAAAGTCAGTCCTAAACATAAATACTTTCTCAGAATAATTAATAATTGTCTGCAGGTGTGCCCCGCCCTCTGGAGCGCATTTTTATTGTTTCCAAAAAGAAGAATTTCTATTGGATGAGGATTGTTTATGTATGTAAGGTTTTAAATGGCTTATTTCACCGATACTTATTTGCGTCACAGTTTAGGTGCAGTGAACTTCCATGGGCTTGATTTATAAGCCGGGTGATGAATCTGCTGGACGTAAAGAAGTGAAGTCACTACCTGTTGGTCATGGATAGATTCAGGGGCGTTCATAGACGACGTCGGGATAAAACGCAGACGCCTGATTGGCTGGGTCGATGACAGCTCATGAATCTCCCTGTCACTCAACGAATGCATGAACAAAAAGACCACACATTTCAAAACAACCACCCTTGGGTGCTATTGCAATGCAATTAGGAAAACATCTCATGTTGTTTTAAACACTCTCTTTAAACCCTTTTCTTAACTTCTCCTTGAATCTCTCGGTTATCACATGTCGTGCATCTCTTTCTTTCGTTTGCTCTCTCCCTCCGCCACATTCTTTCTGCTGCTATCGCATAACAGCTGCAAGAAGCAGCAGTGAAAATCTGCATATCTGGAGTTCAAATAAACACAGACAGTTGGCGCTGCTCTAGCAGCACAGTTGGCCATTCAGATTCCTTATTGAAGAGGCCAAGGCAGGTTTACCCTGGCCCTATTGAACGCTGATCGTTTGACGCGGAAGAGTCATAAACTGCGGTGAATGTGCCGGCTAATGACCTACAGTACGAGGCAAACACAGCCACCATCATGACACCCAAGCAAAGCCCAGGATTAAGGCGCAGGGGGTGGGGGGTTGAGGAAGATCCCATGATAATCATAGAGAGGTATGGTTTTTTCACATGGTTTTACTTTTAACATGATCCTTCAGAGACTGGATGTCTTTCCTACTGTATAGCACACTGTCCTACCTGTACTGTCAGTTTTGTTTATGGTTTATTTACAGAGGGCAATGTGAAATTACACTGAGCCAATGCAAGTCAGCATCTTGTAACAGTATAATACAGTATATATAACTACAACAACCAGAGAGACATCAACATGTGGCTCTTACAAAGTCCAGACTGTTGTTCCTGGAAAAGCAAATGTTGGATGTTATTGTTACAGCTAGACTGAACAACTTAGATGTGTTTGGCACTGCTTTTGTGTGTGTGTGTGTGTGTGTGTGTGTGTGTGTGTGTGTGCGTGCGTGCGCGTGCGTGTGTGTGTGTGTGTGTGTGTGTGTGTGTGTGTGTGTGTGTGTGTGTGTGTGCGTGTGCGTGCACGTGTGCGTGTGCGCGCGCGTGTGTCAGGAAGCAAAGTGTTTTGGTTCTCTGAAGAGCAACTAACAACAGACTCCAATTTCTGTTTCTGTAGCTAAACCATTTTCTGTTCCAGTTAAACGTTGTGCGCAACAGTCTATTTAAGAGGTGAGGACCATAAACTAACCAAGGCTCCTGGCATTAGCTCTATAGGGCCGTTAGACATCACCATGTTGAGTATCTAGTGTCTGACTTAAAATGACCTAAAACTTAAATTGATAGAGCTTGTTGCTATTTGCTTTGGGTCACACATCCTGGATTACATAGACTGTTGAAGTTTGCCAAGTGACTTTTAATGGAGTGTTACTGCTTTTCCAGCTGTCCTGCACTAGCAATTAGACAGTATAAGAAGGCAACTGGCCAATGTAACATCTGACTGGCAATATATTTTCCTATTATTTTGGTGTCACCGGAGCACCGTGACCACTGACAAACAGATAGGAATGTGGGTTATCAGCCTGCTTGAGCTGGAAAGTTGAGGTGATGTCATGTTTTCATCATGCTGATAGCAAGAGGAGGAGGAAGGTAAACAAGGCTGTATATCAAACCCAGTATATTGGGGTTCAACAATCAATCAGCTGTGATTCCTCTTGTTCAATGGTTAACTTCCTGCTCCGGGGTTTACAGTAATCTCTAGAGTGCACGAGTTGGCCTTTCCGCAGGAAGTTCAGACTACAGACTGCTTCGACAGAAGACCTCTGGAAATCATTCTATCTCAGTATATGTGGTGCCTATGTCCAATAATATACCAGCAGGGTTATACCTTTACCCTAGCCAAATAGCAATGAACCATGACAATTCAAAATAAAGCAGCTTGCTGTTGTTGTTGTTGCTTATCCCTTATTTGTCCGTCTGTAATCTGCAATCTGTCTCTGGGGCTCAGATGGGGACCGACAACAGCATTGCTATGTATGTATAAACATACATGTACAAAGGCAGGGGAAGATTTACAGACTGGAGTCATACTGGAGACTGCAAATGATAAGAACCCACATGTCCAGGGGAGGCCCAGAAGGAGATGAATGGGGTTAAAGTGACATAGCATGAATAGAATCCATGTTGGTAAAGTGGAAGTTGATTGCCTTGTCGCCGGACAGAATATACTGTATCCTGTCTACCTGTCTCTCTCTCTCACAGATGCTGTCACATCAGAAAGTCAAAGGCTCTTTAGATGAGGATGCAGTGAATGTTGCCTTCCATGATAGCCTCACGAAAGCCTCATTTTAGTCCGGAGGAAACAATGTGCGGTCTGACCATGAGTGGATAAGTCTAGCATACTGGAGATGAGGATGAGGACCATCAAACACACAGTATGTCTCCTATCATCTCTACTGGATGGGGAGAGAGGCTGTCAGTAGCACACAGCAGGGCAGCAGGAGCAATGGCTACCCTGGACCAACTGCTATTGGTCAAAATGCTACTGTATGCCTCGGTCATAGCTTTGTTTAATGAAGGGCATGTTACCGACTCCGGCTAAGAGAAGCGGTGTTACGTGCACGGTTTAACTTTTAATGGTGACTTGATGCACGCCACATGCTACCACCGAATCTGTCCTTCGCACCTCGGAATATTGAAGGTCAAAGAGAACGTTTCTCTCTCCGCCTCACAGGAGCCAATACTTGACTTTGTGGATCTACAGTAAAGGGAGTGTTTGATTCAAGGACTATCGCGTGTGTCAAAGAAGAATTACATTTATAACATTTATTTAAATTAATGGTTAAATTAAAATGTCATAATTTTACTTTCTCACTGAGCTTAAAATGATATTGCCCATGTTAGTTCAAAGGCTTTATCCCTGTGGAATGTGTCCACTCTTGGGATAAACTACATTATAATAAGCTTTACAAATAAATAAAAACATTTGATTCATTTTCAACACACTGACTGGCAGTGTCACCAACTTGTTTATGATGTAAGTCGACTAGGAAGAAAGAACTCCTTTACATATTACTAAAATTACAAACAAATGGAAATTGCAAACAAGAACCCATACTATGTCTCTGGGTTATTATATCATACCATAATAGAGATTCCCATGATTCAGAGTTTTCATAAGATCTAAAATGACTTACAAAGGTCCTCAAGTGATTGGTTTGGTGCAGCACAGTTTGCTCTGCCTTGTATACAACACTAAAAGCTGCAGTTTATTGGAAATAGAAGTAAGTCAGTTTAGTCTATATCAATAGTTATTTGACACCAAGCCCTTTAATATCTTGACATGCTGGACCAGGTGCCGAGGCTGCATTAGGAGCAGACCAACCAGCTGAGCAGACTTATATACAGGCGTGAGGCTGACTCAGTGCTGCTTACTATTGGTTATTGTGGCATCAGCTGGCTTCACTTCATTGGCTGATTCATGTTTGCATGCATGTACAGTATTCATGCTGCAAATGCTGCCACCTAGCGTGTGGTGGGAAACAAATATAGCCACAATAACATTATGAGGGCATACAGGTCAAGTATAATGTCATAACTACGAGTTTTTACTGCAATATTTCTTTAGTTTTCTTCTTGGATAGATGTTGCCTTGGCTATGTACTGTAAAGGTAAGAGATGGGGCTGTTGTTATTTGATCTTATGCCCTTGAACATTGTTTTGGAAGTATAGTCAGTGTCTAACTAACCTGGCTGCTACACACAAACATACACGCACGCACGCACGCATGCACACACACACACACACACACACACACACACACACACACACACACACACACACACACACGCAGGCATGCAGGCACACGCACACACGCACGCATGCACGCACGCACGCACGCACGCACACACACACACACACACACACACACACCAGTCTCCTTGTCCCCTGCACAACCTTTCAGCAGTCAGAGGCCAGACTGGGTCGGGCAGAGGGCGAGACATTTATGAGGTGTAGATATTTGTGCAGGGAAGCATTCCACTGTTGACACTGGGCAACACAGTTTGGAGGCTGAGTGTGGTCGGACCAGACAGGCAATAAAAAAAAAACGTAAATAATTAAAAAAAAAAAAAAAAAGACTACTTTGCCAGATGACAAAATTCACAGAATACATTCACCAATGTGATAAAACGACTAACATGCTTATAATAGTTTTCGTGCACATTTATCCATCACATTAATGCATGTATTTGTTGTTGAATTTTTACTGTAAATACCGCTTTGAAAAATCTGTACTTTGCTGTTGTAAAACCCTACTTGTTCCTGCTGAATTTGTGTGGTCGCTGCTTAATGCACAGGGGTAACCAAGCCTTCTGAAAAACAAGATACCCTCTGCCCTGCCCACAAACTGCTCAACTTTCCCCTCATGGAGAATGGCAGGAGATCCTTCTCCCCGCATGCTGCTGATGCAGGAAAGGCTGTGGCTTCAACTCAGGGCAGTGGTCATGGTCAACACAAAGGGCTGCAGTGGTAAACATCACTGTTTGTGTTCTCTTGGCCACTGCTGGAGATGACTGATGCACCCATTAACCCCTGTCTGCTTGGGGGGGGGGGGCGTCGAACCCTGGGCATGTAGAGAAAGGTCGCTGACCCATATTGTGCCTTTCCTGAGGCAATGGCAGCAGTGTTATTACACTGGCTGATACCCAGATGTAAATGTGCAGTTATAGGGGAGCAGCAGAATATACCCACCGCACTGGAGGATTTGTGCTGAGAAGGCTGGTTAGGCAGGGGTAGGAAGGCTGTTTTAGAAGAGAATGTGTGTTTCTACAAAAACGGTGGATAGCTCTTAAACACAGAAGTATTTTGTTGTGTCTGCTGTGATGCAGGTCCAACAGAGGCCTTGTATTCCACTAGAGTGCGCTGCAATTTACATATTTTCTTCCGACTGCAGCATTGAAACTGTATGAGTGTCAGAACTGTATTTAAAACGTCGTTAAAACAGCTGTTAATATAGATTTCAAACAAGAACACCCTGCAGTTGATAAATGAATGTCAATTATGATATTTATTCATATAACATCTATAAAAATCTCGATACTAAAACACTTTTACAGTCTTTTTTATGTAAAATCTCCAACGCAAATACAGAATGTACACATTTACATTTTGTTGGAACTTTGACAAAACCAGTGAGATTGTCTCAAACACCTCACAATAAAGTCAATGTTATCAGTCCCTGGTGTTTCCTATATTACAGCTCCAGCTAAGATCTGTGGACTCTGCTAACCCGCTAATGGGGAACCCAACAAACGTTTACAACCATCTTAAAGAAGGCAACATGTCAAAAGTTACAGAACTTGATGTAGTTGGAAATAATTGGCTTCTTTCTAAAATATGGACATAGAATCACACATCCTACAGAGATATTTGCTCAATTATTATACAACCCTTTTAAACATTGATAGGCAAGTGATTAAATTACACTTCAGTGGACCATTGAACATAATCAACCTAATATAGGGGCCTGCTTAAAGAGCAATCTGTGTATTTCATTTTATTTTTTATTTTTTACTGATGGCCCATTTGGAGTCCAAGAGTTATATATTCTTTCATTTGTTGATATTCACTGCACCAGACTACTTAACCATTATCCATCTAACTATTACACAGAATTTAAGAAATGTTTCTCAAACTTGAAGGACCAAACAGAAGCAGACACAACCAGACATTTATAATTCATTCACAGGTTTGTGAGTGAGTAGGACCCAGTTGCTTTATTCATTTAAATTTATTTTCACTAGGAGGCCTCTATGAGACCAGAATTTGAATGCAATCGGGACATCACTTAAAGAAGAAGAAGGTCACATTCTCATAAAGCGCTTGGCATGGTGAACAAACAGCAACATAGACAATAAATAAAATGTTAACAAACAAAATAGAAACTGTAGAAACACAAAATACTCAAGATTGCATAATAAACAAAATACGTAAAACCAAACACATTTTTTCTTGGCACAAATAAAACTTAACGTCGTTTTTTTTCTTCTTCTTTTCTTTTCAGTTTGAGTGAACCTATTCTATGCCCATTGCTTTGTGAATCTGATTGTCCTTCACAGTCAGCATCGAATATGTGCATGTACTGTACAAAATAGACAGTGGATGGAACTAAATTGACTTAAGTCCGAAGAATTTTCAGTACTCACCCTCTTAATTTGACAGTACCTGGAATTTCTTGACCACTCTTTCAGGTGGCATTTTTGCGCTTAACAAAGCAGCAGAGTTGCAAGAAACCATTGTCACGATGCAAAGCCAATAAATATGCACATAGAAGTAATGTATTCTATCAGAAGAATAGCCAGTGATTTCTGATTCAATTTCAGTACAGGTGCTTGACATACCTTAAATTTAAATAAAGTAAATAAAGGTCTTATACTTTGGTATTTTACAAGTCTTACCATGTCACAAACTATTCCCTCTGGAGTGCGCTGCACTAACATATCTTTGAGTGACCCAGTCTAGTTTTTAAATACATTTGCATGGACATGATTAAAGTTTGGAAAAAAATAAAAAAAGGTATATTCAACTTGTTAGTCTTATTTTAATTGTGACCCGTCATTTCAGCCAGCTGGGATCTGCCGAGTGAAGATAACAAACTGACAGACATATAAATAAAAGGTATTTATAAAATAGGACGAACATATGTAAAGTAACAGGACACTTGACCTTTTTCTCTTTTTAAACAGGATGACCCTTCTCTCTCAGGAAGTGAGTCTTGTCCTTCTATATACTAAATCGTTCTCTTTGTCTGTGCTCTGTCGATCTCTCACTGTGTCTCAGCAGGGCTTGTGCGGTGCAAGACGTCTCCAATCTTGACTTTCCAAAGTGATGAATAAAACAACACGTTTTTTTTTTTTTTTTTTTTTTACAACCATAGAAAAATAAATCAATTGCAAACATGGAAAGATACATCTTGTATATACAATAAACTTCTATCCAAAATAGCTTTTATGTACATATAGACAAGACAGTACAACCGTAAACTGAACTGTACAATGTACACCTTAACAGGCGAGAGGTACTGAACTGTATGGCTTGATTGGAAAACAATTTAAACGTTTTTTTTTACGGACATCCAACTCTATATACATTGTTTTACATGGTTTTAACATCCCTGGAATGATACAGTTCTGGAGGCTGTACTCTCTCTCTCCTCTCAGAGGGACTGACAGGCTGCCTAAGGGAATTGGTCCTTAACAGTCCACACGCTCCCAACGTTCCTTGCGTTCGTTCTCCTTTGGTGGGTTCGTGGTTGAAGTTAGAAAAAATGGGTTTCGGGATATAAGCTGTCAGACACAGGTGAACGATTACAAAAGAGATGATGCAAGAACAATATATTTAGTCAGTGAATTCCATTATTTCCCTGGAAGACCTAGACTTTCAATTACAGGTCCTCCCCTCAAGTATGCACAAAAGCTGGGTTTACTGATTCGGGTCGTTTCTCTGGTTTCCTCGAGGAAAGGACACCGTTACGTTCCAGTGTGTAGCCGTAGTCCATTCTGCTTGTTGGTGCTCTTGGTGATCTCTAAGGGAACGGCTGTTGACCACAAGAAGAAGCCATCTTCCATTCAAGGTAGCACTGTCCTTCAGATAAAGCCTCGGAAAGACTATTGTTTTTCCTACAGACGGGTCCTTCAGTAGTATGTTCATAGGCGTTGGTCTCAACAGAGTATAGATACCCCTTCAGCAGTAACTAATTGACCAGTGGTTGGGTCATATGTCCCCGCCAGGTAGTAGAGGTGTGGAGGGGTGTTGTTTGGCCTCGGACCGTGGGTCAGATGCTCAAACTCCTCCCTGCTCACCACCTGGCACTTATGAGAGATTGTCTGGACGTCATTCTCATCCTCGTGGCAAGACTGGTACAGGGCATGCTAAAGGATGGGTAATCAAAAGGTTAAATATGATGATTCCGGTCTAGGAAAGCTACATATGTTTTCATGCGTGCGTTGATTGACATTTAAATGCGTCTCACCTTGCCATCATGGTGCCTCTTGCCTAGTTTAGTCTCCTCAGGGTGGTAGAACCACTTGACCTTTACCACCATGCTGGAGGTCCAGGACTCCCAAAAGTTCTCTATGCGACCAACATATGGAAGATGTGGGCGTCCGGCTGAGAGGAAGACAGCACAGTCTCCCACTTTCACTGTGTCTTTGCCGCGAACAATTGCCTTGTAGAAAAGCTTCCTGGCCTTGCCCTTAAGACCTCGCCTCTGTGGAGAGTGAGGAACAGTGTGGTTGAACATTCTCCAGTAATCTATCACATGCTCAATTAAAGTTACATATTTGGAAGATATAGATATTGAGCATCACTTGTAAAGAAACCAAAACGAATTATAACAAACATGCATCTTAGGTGAAATGCACCAGCACACCTTGTGGTTCGTGGTTATCCATCAAATACCTACTCTTGTCTCACCTGTGTTGGGTTCCCTGACCACTTCCACATCTGTCGTCCTGAGAGGAACGCGGCCATCTTGGGCCTAGGAATGGAGTTGTCATCTGGCAGCATTCTAGGCCTCTTAACTACCTCCTTGGAGGTTTTAGAGGTGATGCCGTCATACTCTTTGCGCTTCAGGGGTTTGCTAGTGGAGATGTGATCGTTTGGACCTCCTTTGGAGTTTGACACGGCCATAGCTTTGGCAACAAAGGACCGTTGCTGAGGCCCTGTAGCGGCGGGCGGCTTGTGTGGCGGCAGCAACCCTCGGTGGGACGACAGGCAGCTTTGGAGCATCAGAGTAGAACTCTCGTCATCCTCTGAGCTGTAGGAGGAGTCGTTGTCAGAGGAGCAGAGACTGGAACTCGAAAGGGAGCCCGAGGAGGATGAGCTGGTAGAAGTGGAGGAAGACGAGGAGACAGAAAGACGTGAGAGGAAGCGTCCGGCCGTTCTAAGCCCTCCCGAAGCTGGAGCCAGGGCGGTCCCCCTCCTCTCCTCTTCCACGTCCTCTTCCTCATCGTCCAGGTCCGAGTAAGAGCTGTGGCAGTCTCGGTGAGAGCTGAACCCCAAGTCCCCGTACTCCCCCAACGACACAGAGGAGGAGGGCTTCCTTTGAGCAGGGGCTCCCTTTAAGAGGAGGTCCGCCTGGGAGGCACCTCCCTTCTTGTTGTCCTTAACCAGCAGCACGTGCGCGTAGGCCTCAGTCCTCGGCGCACCGCCTACACCTTTGGAACCAAACACGGATCCCCCCGAAGACAGCAACGCCTTGCTGTTTTTTGTCTTGGGGGAGGTCACCCCCTCATGGTCTAGCTTCACCAGGAACTCCTGTCCAGATCTTTTGCTGCGCGGCACACCCATCTCATCTTGTTTGCGCTTGTGGCCATAAGGCCCACTCCTGGAGCCCAGAGAAATCCCGGTTCCCGTCCCCGAGGACTGAGCGCAGAACGAGGAGTAGCCATTAGCGATGCTACTGAATGAGTCCACCGCAAATGAGCTGCTGTTGAACAAGCCGTTGGCCGGCGTGGAGGAAAGAGGTTGGGTCTGATGGAACAGGTCGGCTTCCTTTACTCTCTGGGTCTTCTTGGGGGCCCCGTTAAACTGAAACAGATTATCGGAGGCCCTCTTCCTCTGAGCAGCCATCGAAGACCAATCTGCAAAGGAGGGCAGGTTTCTGCTGGCATCTTCAGCCTGCTGCTGCTTTTGCTTCTTGCCAGAACCCTTTGGTCTCCCTAGAGTGGACAGAAGGTATTAATATCATATATGACCAATGTGTACTTTTTAGTGTTTTCATCTGTGGGCATCTAAGGTTCCTTGTTGACTTAAATTCTTTGAAGAAAAAAAAAACACATGAAAGACAAGACGCACAATTCTGACCTGGCCTTCTTTTGTGTACCGGCGGAACCTGGCTGTTGGTGTCAGTGTTAGAGCTATAGTTTCGGTGTGAAGATCTATCGCAAAGTGGCACCTGCTCCAGGCTAGAGCTTCTCCTGCTTGTCAGTCCTCCAGGCAACAACACAGGAGGGGAGGACTCAGGGCCTGGAGAACATAGGTTGATGCAACACCCATGAAGGGATTTGTGCTGATGCGTATGAGTGTTAAACAACACAATGGTTATTTGAAGGATGGACACTCACAGTGAATCTGGTATCCTGGTGGTAGGAGGCGGATGTTATGGAGAGAGATCCTCCCTCTGTCTCCATCGTCAAACTCCACCATCACTCCTCCTTGCTTCCCTTCATCGGATGAACCACCTGCGAGAAAAGAGAAGAAGAAGAAAAAAAAAAGCATTAATTTAAATTCAAAATAAAATTAAAAGAGGAATGAAATGAACATTAAACATGAACTTTTTTTTTAAACATACAGAGAGGAAATTAAGCAATAACATGAGCTATTGACAGGTGTCAATAACATGAGCTATTGACACTTCAGTCCTTTCCTTACCTCGGCGTACGTATCCAGGGTACAGGCAACGGGACCGCTCGCTCCAGTAAGCGCACACCCTGGTCCCTTCAGTGAGCATCGTCTCAGTCTCTGGGCGCACATCTAAGACCTGGAAATTTTTTTTTTTATCATCAATAAGATTCCATCACATGCAGTAGGCATGCACACTCCGCACAGGCTCAGGTGCAGTATTCACACCTGTATTCTTAGCTGTGCTGTTTTTCAACAGATCACCCCCGCCCAGACACATTTTTAAT
>OMPB01085817.1:8077-23803 GCA_900312615.1 Stylephorus chordatus | reverse complement strand
CGCACCGGAGGAACTTTTTGTAGTCCCTATACAAAAAGGTTCCTATACGCCTTTTTTTTGCGTTCGCACCGGACGGTTTGGGGGATTTTTTAGTTCCTATAGCCGCAGTTCATAGGAACTCTTTTAGTCCCTACCTCAGGGCAGGTACTTTTCCCTTAGTATAGGAACTCTTAGTGACGTGGGTGCATTTGAACAAGCAGCGCACCATTTTTAAAAGCCGTGAACAAGCAGCGCACCATTTTTAAAAGCCGTGGGCTTTATAATCAAAACATTTGTTAGCAAAACTCTGCTACGTGTATTCATAAGACACACATGCTTATATGTCGGTGCAAACATTTCATGTAGGCTGTATCTTGATAAAACAACTGAATAACTACATTACCACCGAGAAAAATGACATTTTGTAACTCAACGATAGTAATATACCGGTATGGCTTGTCTGCAGCTCCGCACGGCTATGGAGTAAAGATCGTATAATCAAAATAAATGTTATGCTACAAAGAGGTATATAATCCATAAAATACAATTAAACTTAGATAATACGGTGGGTTTTGTAATTTTTAGATCGTTATTAACAAAGAAAATACATTTTCATATATACATTTGTAGCTAGGCATTTCGCCGGTGTTCCCCACCATCTTGATAGCGAGTGACCTACGTCACTCCTTAACCACTCCTACCAGTTCCTATTGACACTGCCGGTGCAAACGCTACGGAAAAAACAGTTCCATAGGAACCTAGTTCCTAGAGAACTGGGTTCCTAGGAACTACCCGGTGCGAAAGCGGCTTATATTATGTGTCATGTATCATCATGTTCATCCACATATTCTTATCTAGCAAGGATGAATTGTAAATATGAGAAGGAGATAACCCAGTAGCTGTAATTGGGTCATTCTGTGCCTAGGCTAAAGATGGAGCGTGAAATAAACCATACCCTGAAGGCATTTACGATTGCACGAGAATGAGCGACTTGGCCTGATCAAGCCAGCCACACGTGACATCCAGTTAGGAAACGCGTTTGTGTTTGTTTCCTTCATATAGTCATTGTATAAGTAGGCAAGGCTTGAGGCTTTTAAATAAATTATTACTAGTGCAGTGCCCGTTCAAAACATGCCTGTTCCAAATAGGCGTTATTTGGATAAACTGACTATTGGGGCTGCACCACAGACGGACAAAACAGTCTCATAGCCTTGAAGCCCTGACCCACTGCTGCACAGAGCTGAGCTTGTTTATTCAAAGTTTATTAATAGTAATTACACGTGTCCAAACTGCACCAAATGAGACGCTGCACGTCCATACAGACATACAGAGTCCTTCCTTTATAGTTAGATTTTCTCTCTCTCCGTTATGTTGCTGCACTGTAAGCTATCACTACATTCAGTTAAGCCTTCAGCTCTTACATTGAGAGCTCCATGCAAATGATCCGAGTGTATTCCTTTCCCATGATTTATGTTTTACATGATAATTATTTGATTAAAGACAATTTAAATACAGAGAGTCCTTCCTTTATAGTTAGATTTTCTCTCTCCGATATGTTGCTGCCCTGTAAGCTATCGCTACAGTACATATGGGTTCTTACTGAGCGGTGGCTCGCTGTCCGCTTGTTTATTCAAAGTTTATTAATACTACATGTGTCGTGTGTCCAAATTGAACCAAATTTGACAGTGCACGACTGCACGTCCTTGGGTCCCCAGCAATACACCCGCCAAATGTGAAGTAGAGCGGAGGAACGGCTGTCGAAATAATTCGAGGACATGCATTCAGACTGACCGAGATTCCTTCCTTTACAGTTAGATATTACAGTAGCTACACTAGGGTAATGTAACCATGTCAACCACGCAAATGGAGCTCCTTACACCCAGAGTAGTCACTTATTAACTAGTATATTGTAAACTAATGACAAGGAGAGCCAGCTGAGACCACAGCACACTTCCCTTAATCACATTTTGCTGCAGCCAAGTTAAAAGCAGAGCTGAGCCAGCTTCTCTCCACAGCACATCTTGCTCAATCCAACGGCTGCTTGAAGGGAGAAAGAATTCAGTGGATCTGCACGGTTCCTTGTGCAGCAGCGAAAAGGAACCAGTTCCGGCAGTCAGCAGTTGCGGAAAGATTTCACCCGGCTCTGAGCAATTAGGTGGGAGAACAGGAAGCAGTCTCTTTTGAGCGAGCAGCTGGAGCCCCCTGGCAGAGCTCCAGCGGTAAACACAGCTAGTCTGTCATCAGCAAGGAAAGGCAAAAAACGCAGCTCTGCTGAATATATTCATCTAGGGCCCAACAGCGCCCCCCCTCTGTCATCAACCTTCCTTCAAATGCCTGATTTTACATGGATTATTAAAAGATGTAGACAATCCCGTGCAATCTTTATTTTCATCTTTACTTTTATCTACCGTTTATACTGTATATATTGTTCGTTTAATTTTTTTAATATCACGCTGTTTATATTGTTTTATATTGTTTACACTATCCCCTGCTGCCGTTTTATATGGTTTACTTTTTCTCCTGCTACCGTAACAACGTGAATTTCCCTGTCTGTGGGACAATAAAGGAATATCTTATCGACAAATTTCTTTCTGATCGTCTTACCCTTTGCCGTGCCAGGTGTGGGGCACGCTGCATATGATGGAGGTAAACATCAGCGCGGTGACCAGGGAGAAGAGCAGCAGGTAGATGAGGCCCTCCAGACCGTCGTAGCACAGCCCAGTCATAGCCTGGACATAGTCCTGCATCATGGAGGAGGGGCGGGGGTCATGTGTCATACTTAATGTCAAACAGATCAAACAGAATGGTCTTGTTTAAACGGCATCTCATGGTTTATTTTAGGAGATGTCCTAGGGCTTAATAAAAATAAATAAATAAACCCTGATCAGTGAGACATACTCACAAGGCTGCGTGTGTGTTTGAGAAACATTTTTATCATTTTTATGTAAAATAATTCATAAGCATCAGGGTTAAAGCAGGGTAGTAGAAATTCGAGAGGGGAAGTAGAACCAGGCCGCAAATCACGTGTATCAGGCATCATGTGTACATGGGTTTAAAAGGCAGCAAAGTGCCAATTCACACACTTCTGTTATTCAAATCCACCCCTGCTAATGTACTGCAAAGCATATAAGCCCAATTCAAATACCATAACGATGACTTTTACAGTGTGCAGGCTTGCATTGATGCGTCACGTGAATTGAAAATTAAAAAAAAACAAAACACACACACACACACACACAAAACGATCCCCCACGCCCCCTTTGCATCCCCAGACAGAGTCCCCATTGAGTGAGGGTGTCTGCGGGGCCTCACCATATGCAGGCCGCGACAGTCCACCAGAGCAGTGAGTTGATGCAGGTTGATCTCTGTGGTATTTAGGATCCCCTGGATCTGTTCCAGATTTCCCTAAAAAAAATTTAAAAAGAGAGAGAGAGAGAGAGAGAGAGAGAAAGAGAGAGAGACCCAGACAATTGTACATTTAAAGCGGAGCAGGATTACTGAACAGGGAAAAACCAGGATCAAGTTTGGAGCATTCTTGCATTTAGAGCCTCTTTATGTTGAGAGCATTCACTAATGGCCTGGACGTGTGACAACAGAACTGCTCTGGATGCTTGTTAGCACTATTTATGCAGACAGGCAAGAGGCTTTGTGGTAGGGCCCTTTGATTTGATTGTATATCCCGAGACGGACATAATGCCAAAATATCCTTTTAAAATCTAGTTTGTCTGACTGCTGAAACGGTGAGATCAAGGATCATTAGTTTGTGCCGGTTTATTATTATTTGTTGTCTGCTGCCACGGCTCAAATTGCCGTGAGCTGGAACGAGCTACAGACATGAAACGTGGCCCAATAACTGGAATTGATGTGCAAATGCTTCACAAGAAACATAAATGCAATTGACCAGAAGGTGGCGCTACAATTCACTGTTTTTTGTTTTAATCCAATGGCCGACTGACTTGAAATTTGATACACATATGCAGCTCAATGTGCGCTACAAAAAAAGACAGTTGGACCAGATAGATTTTTAGCTAATGTGCATGTACTGTTTGTGCATTTACTGTACTGATTTTGACTGTATCAACATCACATTTTGTACACAGCCTTGGAGGACTGAGATAGACAATTCTACTTCAAATGAGCAAGGTCGGTCCAAAAACATGGAAAGGGCGGGGTTTAGCAGGAAATTGGCCATTTGTCCAATCATCATAAGTCTTGGTTGATGTCTTCAGTCCGAATAGTTGTGCCAAAGCATTTTGAGCCTGACCCATAGGGTGTGCCACAAATGCCAAAAACATGTACCTCAAAACCCAGTGGACAGAATTTCACCAATTTTGGTGCACATGCTCTGGTGTCATATTGATTGAGCAGCTTCCCTCCGTTGAGTGCAAAAAGGTTTAAACCCGCACATTGCTGCCTGTGGCTATATTTATTATTGATCATGATGCAACAGTAAAGGATGCAAATCAGTTTCACCCTCCTTAAAAGTCTGACTTTGAAATATGTAATAAAATCATCATTTTAATTTCATTTGTATAACCCTTTATCACAGTCGTACAAAGGCATCCGTGTCCAGTTGGTATCAGAAAGGCCTCTCCGGCTTAGCCACTCAAGTGGGCAAGGACAAACTCCTGAACTCCAGTGGGAAAAGTCATAAAACAAAAGGGGGGGGGGCTTCTCCAAAGGACATTAAACATAAAACCAACAGGTGTATTCATTATAAACTGTTTCTATTCAATATTACCCTCACAAACTCCATAAAATCGCAAAGTCCGTCTCTCTGAAAGCCATCTATGGTACATTCTTTAGTTGTTCATTTTTCTTGGGATCTGAGAGTCACATTGCAACACGAGTTATCATTGTACCATAAAAACACAAGGCAGGCAGCTTTAATGTGCAAATGGAAGAATATGACAAATGAGAATAAGAATTAAGTGCCATGTGAAACCACAAGTTTTTTCCTATTTAATACCTTAAATATATAGGTAAATATAAACATAAAATGTGTTTTCCATATCGTGGCGTGTAGCTTTAAGGTGATTTCAACTCTAGTCAGCCACGAACGGTTAACTTTCTTCCTGCCCTTTTGTCCTTTCACTTATAGCAGTAAACATGTCCCATGGCGTGATATGAAGCTTTTCATTGGCTCAGCACATTTCTCTGCGCGAGTTCCACGGATCAGGTTTGGCTCTCTTTTTCCCAAATGTCAGCTCTCATTGGTCCCTTGGTGAGCCCGGTGGAGAGAGCTCACCAAGGGACCACAATACTGTGTTGTATTGGCGTGGGCCAGTGAAAGCATAATGCAGGGGAAAGACACATAATGCAGGCCCCAGCTAGCCAGTCAACAGGCCTTTATGTAAACGGCTGCACTTTGCTTCTCTGCTACTCTGTGTGCAAATTGGTTGCGTTTATTGGGCTGTTCGGCCCATACAAATAACACAAAAGGACTGTATAGCTCTATACGTCAGTACAGAAATGGCAACGTGTCCATGCACAGCAGGTTGGAGCACGGTAGGCTTTTCCTCTGCGTCGGGTCAAGGGTCGGGCTAGTAGCTCACCTTAGTCTGCGTATACTCCCTCACAGCAGAACGCATCAGCTCAGCAACGTCATCCTGCATCTCCACTAATGCCTTATGGCCCCCGGAGAGTTTCTGCAACAAGAGCATTAAAAGCATCACAATAGCGCGTCGGTCCGCCAGCACCTGAAGTGAGCGTAACGACCGGCATGTGTCGACCCCCCCGAACGTCTGCGTCTCCCTCTCTCTCTCTGCACTCTGCCTAGCGCCAGCACACAGACGCTCTACGTCTGGAAACAAAGCGGCGTACATTATACATAAACTTCCCTTTAGAGAAGGACCAGCTGGGGCCCAAGAAGCACTCAACTCTTTCATTAATTCATGACGGTTGGAAGATTAAATATAGATCTCAGGGCAAACTGTCAATTTTGTCAAGAAAATGTGTTTGAAAGTGGTCACTTTTATTTTTAACATTTTATTTGTTTGATGTTAATATTGGCTCCCCTGGTAATCTCCTATCTGCTTCTATTTTTCCCACTGACAAAGTGGAAATAATTGTACCGTCATCTGGAAAGGAAAACATTCTCTGAGCCAATGTTACTGTGGCTGCGGGATCACTTGTGACCCATTAGCAGGTCATAAATAGGCCAGTGAATATACTAATATATGTTATTGCTGCCAAGCTGCAGTACTAAATACAGGAAATTATAATGTTCTTAGCAAGGCATAATGTATTCAAGCGTATGGTTGAAAAAAAGAAAAAGAAAAAAAGACTTGGAGGAAATGTTAAATACTGTTGTACAAACCTGCTGGAATGGGTTGGCTTGTTCCATATTGCATGTAAGGTAATACTGCAAGATATCTGAGAAAATGGACAAGAGACAATTTAACTGTCAGTAGACTTATAGATGCAGCAGGTTTGCCAAACAAAAAAGTGTAGCTCTGTTACCATTATTACGCAGTGCAACATTATGTTGACTCGTGAGGTCAAGTTTATTATTTGTAAAGTCCTTTTACCACAATTACAGTGAGGGATTCACAGAGCCATGTTGAGCTGGATTAGACGCTACCCAATACGATGGGGAAAACCCAGCGGAGAAGGAAGAACTTTTTATTGACCTACTAAATTAAAATGATCAAAAGGGTCAATGTTTCTCTCATGTTCACAAGTACCGCCTGTCTTGGGTTTTGCAAATAGACCTAGTTTTGATCGGGCCTGAAAATTCGGACCCAACCCGATAATTGATCGAACACATGAAGCCCGAAATAGCCCGAACAGCACATGCATCTTCTCAGCCCTAGACCGAAAAAAAAAAAAATAATAATAATCTACGCAATGAGCTTTTAAAAAAAGATGGTGCAGTTGCATATATTCACCAATAAAGTATGTCTATTGTATAACGCCAAATAAATGACACGAGGCTTCCATGGAATGTGCAGTTTTTTTTAAATGAGGCTATTCGTATGGCAAACTCACACATTTAAAATAAATAAAAAGTAAAGTAAATTAAAGGTAAAATAAATAATAATAAAGTTAAAATAAATAAAGGTATCAATTATTAATCTCCACGGTGCTGGAACTGGAACCAGCGCTAAGCGTCTAATTGTAGAGATTCTGAGTAGTTTTTCTCTTTGAACTCAAACTGTCGCATTTATTGAAAATATTAGCCTAATGTTGTTGCTAGAATATTTAATATTATTTAATATAGTGTGCTTTCGAGCTTATTTAAAAAATATATAAATAAAAACTTCTACAGGCCCAAGCCCGACGCAGCCCGATTAAAAACCTTGAGATTCAAGCCCGACCCGACCCGAACCCATCAGGTTCGGGCTATGATTCAAAACTCTAAATAGACCCAAAAGAACAACAATGTAAAACATGCTGCGATGGTGTTTATTCCCATCAGTGTCATTTACACCTCCAACATGTTCTAAACGTTATGTGGTTCAAAACCTGGCTACAGGCTGACATTGTCCTCCTCAGAGACCCATGAACATCCTGAAAGCTTGAAATAATGATGCAAGAACTATGTAAGAACTATACATTTTTAAAGAAAACTGAAAGCTGAAGCCTGGGGGATTTTGATAAAGGATAGCCATGTGCTTGTTAGCCAACAGTCAGGGTGGACCGTTTCCCCAAATCCAGGATTTCAGCTGGGCTTTATGTAATTGCTTTTAGCAACTAAACAACATAAAACATGTCCAGGTATCATGCCACATCATGTAACGAGATAATATTAAACGCAAGTCATTCATCAACAACACAAATTTAAAAAAAAATTTAAAAAGTCTTTCACAGAAAGAAACACTGAAGTTTCTCGTTTCCACAACACAGATAGCAGAGCACACAGGCATGCGAGGAGAAAAGGGAACACAGAAGGTGCTCCACATGCATGACTTAACCCCGGGGCAATGGACTCCTCCTGTACAGTGCAGCTTCGTACACTGCGGCACAATAAAGGACCGGGAAATTAGGTTTTCATGGGTTAGGTTGCATTAAAAGGAGCCATACATCACTACAGCTGCAGTTCGTGTGAATTATCCTGTGCAGAAAGTGCTCACTATGTAGTTCCCCCACATACATTTTTAAAGAAAACTGAAAGCTGAAGCCTGGGGGATTTTGATAAGGAACCAAGTGTTTAAGAAATTGATTTTTCCTCCAAAGGACAATTTTTCCACCTCAGTTTAAGAACAGCAGAGGGATAAGAACATGCATATTGTGTCTTATCAGCTTCTCCCCCAGTGTGCTTATCTCTTAGGCACGTGCACCCACACCCACACAAATACACACTCGTAAAAAGATTGGCCAACTAACTAAAACAGCCACATTACAGTGGCCTAAAATATATGACGAATGCTACCTTTTACCCCCGTGGACCCTGCGTTAGATGCAGCAGATTGGTGTTAGCACCATGAAGTAAAACTAAATATTTTCCCTGCTGCTCAATAAGGGCATCGAGAAAACAATGTATCATCTACGCTAGCAGAGCAGCCACTGGTCTAACGATCGCCAGGTCTTCCGAGCATCTGCAGACACGAGCTGGAGTCAACATGAACATTAGTGAATGCTTAAATGCACACCGAGAGTGCTTACAATGCCCTCATCCATCATTAGTACCTCGATTGATGATGCCGTACTTCTCTGCTACTTCGGTGATGTAAACTTGAGGGCTCACGCAGAAGTCACTGGAGGTCTGAAGGAAAGGCCAGAGATGGGATTTAACATATTCTAAAGCCTTCAGAATGTTATAAAACACACTAATCACACTAAACAAACTATTAATCAGGTCCGGAGACTTTTACATAGATTAGTTTAATTCCAGCGGATTCTAATTTAAATGAATGTTACTTTTCCCTCATACAGGTATTCGCTTAGAAAACAATGAATTGCAATAAACAACTGCCAGAGGGTGTACTATGCTCTCTGGAGCTCAGGGGCCGTATTACAGAAACTTCATATCTTAAGTCTTAAGTTAAGATAGGAAATGTCTAAGATATATTTTTCCAGATTTCGTTATTACAGAAGCAAATCCTATCTAACTTTAGGAATCCTATCTTACCTTAAAATTCTAGCTTATGTCTTGGTTAGGAAATCCTAAATACTCAATCCAACATTGGTTATCAACATTTATGTCCGACCGTTACCTAGCAAGTAGCAACCAACGCTACTTTTCTCATCTGGCGGTGCTAAATGTTACTCTGGAACTGCTTACATCTAAGAAAATGTGGATTAGCTAACCTACTCTCCCAAATAGTTTAATACTGCAACAACGTCGCAGCAATGGAGCAAAAACGACGACGACCAAGACAGATGAGTTAAGAGATGTTGGTAACATCTGTAGAGAATGGTAAAGATATTCTGTTTGGCACAGCAAAGAAAACGGCAGTGGCTCCTCCAGAGCTCTCTCACTTACCGCAGCAGAATCCCATATTGTGGGATAAAGCGCAGCCACAGGGATTACAGTTAGCTAACACTAATAGCTACCAGGTTGAAAACGGTTAGGATGGCCCAACGGTTATCCTAAAGTTGGGAGAGTTTTTTTTTTTTTTTTTAAATTTGGGCCATGACCATTTTCCTGAATCACGCCCTAATTCTGTAATTACCATGGTTACCAAACGGTTAAGATAGGATTTGCAAGGTAGGACGTTTCTGTAATACGGCCCCAGAATCACCGTTCCCATGGAGACACTTACAGCAGAGACAGCCAGCTCTAGGCCCAGGGAGGTCCAGCTGATAACCAGAGCCAGTACTCCAAACAAACACACCCTGGGGAGGGAGAATAGCAGAGTCAGAGAGAAGCACGTCTTAGTGCAGTGTTGGGGTGGATCACATTCACTGATGTTCATACGTTTCCTTCCTTGTGTGCCTTATTGCACCTCCTACAATACCTGTATATGTATATTCCCCTTGGTATTTGTTTTTCTTGGATATTGTGTTGAGCTGTGCTGTTTACAGCTTGGGGATGTCAAGTACCCCTCTGGGAACAATAAAGCATTGAACCCAATCTAATCTAAAACGTGTGACAAATGTTGGGACATTTTGAAAAATAAAAGTAAATAAAACGAAAAATATAAAGATTTTTAGAGTATAGAAGTATAGAAATCCATTTAAATCAATAGGTGGAGTTAAATACAAATCAAGACACGTTCCACAAAACAATGAATACAATAAGGTTTAACACATAATTGACTTTACCCATCTCCTTTCTAATCATGTGCCGGCTTCACTGATGAAGGGAAATTCTTTTAATCAAGAATCCATGAACCCAGGTGCCAATCTTTTGAGAGCAGTTTGTTATATAAAGAACCTTTTCAGCCCTGTGTAAAAGACGAGGGCTTTACATATTCCCTGTAGGGCTGTAGGTTCTTCGACGGGACTCACCCAATCAGCGTTGCTTTAGAGTTACGGATGAGGCCAAACAGCACCAGGAGGCAGATGAGGACATCAAACAGCAGCAGTCCTAAGTAGCCCAGCCATCTGTAAGGCCAACAGCACAATATAATCTCTCCTAAATGTATTCAAAGAAAAAACCTACAGCTAATGGCCGAGCAACATATATTTCTCTATGAAGCAGAGCGAGAGAACCAAATGTGTTATTTATCTACTGGGTTGTCTCGTAATTCCAGGCTTGTCTTGTTAAAGGCAGGACAAACTGTTCGCTCCATTTTTACTTGCGAGGTATGATCTGACCTCATTGTCTCCCAACAAGCCAATCCTCAACTTGAATTGCTGTCTCCCCCACTCACATGTGAACATGTATTATGACACACACACTCACTCTCGCATGTGAACATGTGTATTATGATGCTGTTCTTTTGCCCCTATGTGAGGTTTCAAGGATACATGACAACCTAGCTGCTGACTAAGAAATGTGTATAGGAAAACTACAAAAAAAAAAAAAAATCCAGCATACACTTTCACTGTCTTATAATGCTATTATTTATGAATGAGGGCTTGCGTAAGAGTTTCCATTTTGGAAACTCTATTAAGCGGCTCTGTATCTTATTCCAACACGTTGAAATTCATGCTCATGTTACGTAGCTCTTGTATAATGTGAGAGCTGTGGAGCAAAGGACTGAGGCACTGATTTACTTACTATGATAGTCTCATCATGGATGCACAGTCAATGTGACAGTAGTAGTGCAGAGAGATTAAAATATATGGAAATTAGCCAGTAAAAACATGTAGATGTCTTCCTGACTTTAATATGTGGACATTTTATTAACAGCTTTTAAAATGTTTACTTAAAATTTTTTCCAACTGTAGTGCATTCATATAAATGACAAACGTATCTGACAAAAAGGACAATTTTCCGGCATAAGGAAAAGCTTAAAATCAAATTCAAGTTTTTCATTCTGTAACGCAATTTATTCATTTATATAATTTATCGTGCTTGAAGTCAGGAAACGATGACACGAACGCCAAAGGGATCCCAGATGATCCCATATTTAACAGAGTTTTTTTGGTGGCGATTTTACAAGAGTTACGCACCCGTTATAAAGAGTCGTACCTGTACCAATCGTAAAGTTCAAGCTTGACAGCCAGAGCCTCCAGGGAGACATCGCCGTTGTCCCAGAAGGGGATCTCCGCCATCTGCCTGACCAGCTGGTCCAGCTGGGCCTGCAGCTTCTGGGTGATGGACACGTAGTCCGTTTGTTTTGCATACTGAAGCTCAAGCTGTTGCAGGTTGTCGTCCACTGTCTGGTTCAATGAGGACGTGCTGTCATAGACCTGCAGGCAACACGGGGAGATCAATGACCACACAAAGGGAACCAATCAGAGCTTCACCACGTAGCATTATCTGCATTGCTGGCGATGACGTCATCCTAGACAAGGGGAAGGGGATGGGATGGGGCTTATATTGGTTGTACTTGACAATTCCTACCAGTTTCTGCACCTCCGTGACTGTGCGGTTGGCATGGCGCAGGGAATACGTCAGGCGGTTCACACCGTCACAAGTCTCACCGTTCCCATAGAAACCGACAGCTATGCCAGCACTGAAAGCAGTCCAAAAGAGAGGCGGTGGGGGTAAGAGGGGTAGTGCATTAAGGGATGGGCTAGTAAAGACAAAAAAATAAAAATGGGTAGAGACAGAGTGTGAGAGGCATATGAACTCTACATTAACCCTGTCAGTTCTGAAGCCCGTGAACGGGCAGCATTGAGCTCCAGCAGAAAGCCTCCACACAGAACCATGGTAACGCAGAGGAATGGGCTAGCCCCGCTCAAAAGCCCACACTACAGCCAACAAAGGCTGTACTGAGATAGGAGACGAGGCCCCATTTACTGATGGTTAAGATCGAAGGGAACTGTTCCCGTTTGATGTGGGTAAAAATATTAAAGCCCTTCATTCCCCAGGACAGACCCACTCGTACAGCATGCACGTATTAAGTGTTCCCTAATTAAACTGACCTGTATATCTTCTGATGGGGGAAGCAATCAAGGGCATTTGGAAGCAACTCAAACACATGATAAACCCGATCCAGGCTGGGAGGCAAAAGCAGTACCTACACCTCCCACCTTATTTACAATGATCAATTAACTCAAAGGGTTGAATAAATGACGATAACATCGTGTGGGTAAGGGGATATAATTACATGTTGTACTTGATTTTAGTTAACTTATGGACACGTCTTGGGTATAAACACACGTGTTTAAATTGCTTCTTTAGCGAAATGTGATTTGAAATCAAATCAAATACACAAAAAAAAACAAAACACCTGGTGTGGTAGCCGTTTACAGCTGGATACGTATACAGACAGTAGCCCAAGCAGAGGAGGATTTTAAGCACCATGTTGATAAGGGAAACACATCAAGCAAGGGGGAAAATGGCGCTCACGCGTCTCGTCATTGGGTGGGTGAAAGGGCTTGCCGGCTTCCTGACTGTTACTAATCTCTTCCTCTCACACTCTGGTGCGCAAAAAGTCGCTGCACATGGAAAAAAAAAAACTCCTCCCACATCGCAACACCATTGTCTGGGCCAAAGCAAAAATAGAAGAGTAAAATACAGTTCCACACAATGCAAGCATTTTTGAATTCCAAAAGGCCACCTGGCTTAAACGTTTGTGGATTTAAAGGGAAAGATCCTTGTCGGTACTAGAGTAGCTCTGCCTACCAATCTGCCTTCCTGTTTATGAGGACACAATCCCGTTGAACCACAACTAATGACACTATCAACGGAGCACATAAACAGAAGCAGTGATTGTAAAGAAATCCAAAAACTCTCACAGGGGCGTGCGTGTGTGTACTGCTTTGAGAATGAATGAATAAATGAATGCCCACTGTCCCAGACAGATGGGCTCCCAAGTGGGTCGTCAACAGAAAGATAAGAATAACAGGAAACTAAGAAGGGAATGTTCCATCTAGAGGATGAAACAGACGCTGAATAGTCTGCAGTGTTGAAATCGGGGGCTCCGTCTCGTTCGAACACAATGTCCAGAACTTGTATACATGCTGTATCTTCATGAATACTTCATGAAGCGACACTTATTCAATTTGCGCTATCGTATTGCAAACTTGAGCGTAGGTGGTGATGTTCTCAAAGGTACACCGAGTGCCGTTGTCGCTTAATGAAAATAAAATGGTTTATATATACAGTAACTATTTATTCTTTGTAAATTATTTAAATAGTAGACACTATAACAAGATACCATTTCTACACCACGGCTCAACTAAACACACACTGATGACACGGATGTTCAACCCAGCCGTTTAAGAACACTCTAATTGCCTCTCCTTTATGAGTACTTACTTCTACAGCAGTAGATGATGGCCCATCTAATTACAGAAGCACTGCAAATGTCCTTAAATCACACGTCACCGTTTATAATATTGGAACAGATGGTAATGAATACTAATCAATGTGTTCTTTTAATCCTGACAAAATCAGTAATGTGATCCGTCTTCCATACAAAAGTCAAATAAGCCGTTCTATACATTAACCACATCTGAGGCTTATATTGCAGTGGTTCTAGGAAGCCATTAGTCAAATTCTACTTTGGGAATTGCTGAGCATCATGAAAGCTTTCAAAGAGACCTTGCACACAACCAGCATTACCTTTGCTAATTAGATCTTGTAGAACTCTATAAAACAAACGCTCCCAGTTTGAGGATATTATTGCCTTGTAATTTCTGGTTTGCTGACGTGCGTTCTGACGTTATTAGAATCAGCTAAGAAATGTGAATGAGAAATTCTGACGGTGAGTGACTGATAATTAGAGCCGAGACATATATTAATGACATGATACAATACTAGAAGAAACAGACTTCCATTCTGTACTATGATGATTTTTTTTGTTCTCTCAACACCTTAATTACAGTAAATATATCCAATTCCCAGACATTATTAGACTAGTGGAGGGAAATGAACCCTGACTGCTCCCACCTTTCGGTCCACTTTAAACAAAGATCTCTTGACATTTGTGTCTGGATGTGTTGACAGATTGAAGTTGGAGGTTTCAGAGGTGAGATGCATGCCAAGTTGAGGTTACTAGAACACATGGTGACCTACTGCAGGTCAGTGGGTCACCATGTGTTCTAGGATGACATTGTTCTCAGGGGAGGAATTGTGTTGTCGACACAGATATTGGGGATTATAGGTTTAATGTAAGAAAATAATAATAATAAAACTGTCAAATTAAAAAGATTTGGCATTTGGTCAATGAAGTGATATTCATTTGTCAATACCTTCCAGTACCGTAATAATAAACATATGTCTATTGTCTATAGCACCTTTCAAAACAGTGTGTGCAAAGTTTCTGCACACGACAATACAATCTAAATTGAAGCATTGTCAACAGAGGGATTCAAACATTATAATAACAGTTAAAACAATGTAAAACAGAACAAAAAAAAAATACATTACAATAAATAAGAGCATAAAATAATGAAATGACATTTGAGGTTAAATAAAGTTATGAGGCTTCACTCCTACTTCATTCACTGGACGTGAGGTTTTACCGACTCTGGATTTTAGGCTCACCTGCAGACAAGCGTTGCAATAATGACACACCAGGCAGTGCAGCAGCAGTCAGCATTAGGTGACTCTCGGCTCTTGGTTTGTCTGCAGCAGAGCCAAAAGGAGTAGAAGAGCAGAAACAGGAGGTCTAGGGCCAGGCAGGCCAGAGCCACGCCCCCCAGCAGAAGGATCGACTGTGGGGAGCAGACAGGAGATGGAAGAGTTGAGTGACCATCATGGTTGAACAAGTGTTTTAGGCAGAAATAGGCATGGCAATTGCCTTAGTTTTTCTTTACAGCAATAGGTGTACTGGTAGCAAACTGTCCCTCAGGTCTTACGTGGAAAGTATGTCACACAAAACCAAAATGCATGACTGCAATCCAATGGAAGCATGACAAAAATGCACTGCCACAGGGGAGAAGGGCATAACGTCAATATCAGCCGTACCATGTGTATGGAAATAAACACAATCGCAACGATTAAGTAAACATCTACAAAATTAATTGGCAAGCCATCATGTGTAACCAAATGTTCTGCCTTTCCCAAAAAAAAGCTGTTCTTGGGATGCCAGACATGGACTATAAAGCAGACTACAGTGGCAGCTAGTGTTTATATTAAAGGTAACGGTCAAACAAGGAATAGAACGTTTGGAACAAATGGCAGTGTTGTCTTTACATGTATACTATGTATACTAGGGTCTGATTGGTACATACAGAAGGAAAATTATTCAATCCAAAAGAAAACTCAATTTAACTGCACACCGGCGCCCCCCCCCCCCC
>OMPB01085809.1:0-12626 GCA_900312615.1 Stylephorus chordatus | reverse complement strand
AGCAGTAGTAGTACATTCACACATCTTTACAGTAGCAGTAGTAGTACATTCACACATCTTTACAGTAGCAGTAGTAGTACATTCACACATCTTTACAGTAGCAGTAGTAGTACATTCACACATCTTTACAGTAGCAGTAGTAGTACATTCACACATCTTTACAGTAGCAGTAGTAGTACATTCACACATCCCCCAATCCAACCCTTGATGCTGAGTGACAGCAGGGAGGCATTGGGTACCATTTTTTAAGTCTTTGGTATGACTCGGTCGGGGATCGAACCCCCAACCTCCCAATCTCAGGGCGGACACTCTAACCACAAGGCCACTGAGGTCCTTACGATGGTGCTGTAAAATACAGTTGTGTAACTGTGCCATTTGTGCCATTTTAAACAACCAGATGGGTGTAGGAGTGCTCAGACAAGATGGTTTGACTTGCAAATCACTATTGATTGTGTTATAACAGGCTTGTGGAAAACAAAAAGGCTCATTATGGATTTTCCAAAAAGAAAGACCCTCCACAAATGGGTCACTGGGTCTGATTGTGTTTGATTAATTTAGCATGGTATTGATAAAACCATGCAGAAAAGGGGTTGAGGCGCGTCATTTACCAGACAGGTTACTTGATTGCATTGCTTTTAATGCCATGCATCACGCACCTTGTAGTATGTCATGTGTGAGCCAAATTGGTTTATTAAATTGGGCCCAACCTCTTTGAGCAGTTATTAACCCTAAAAATGAATTTTTTACGCTTCCAAGGACAGCTTGGGCATATTCATCCTCTTGTCTGTCCACTGTTATCCAATGTTTGCCAATGTTTTGTTTTCTATTTTAAGTTATAACAGACTTGTATGTTTTTTTTTTTTTTTTTTTTTTTTTATTTTATTTTTTTTTCATAGATGGGGTCGAGGATTTGGACTCTTGGGGTCAATATTTGGAAACGACAGTGCACTGAACCAGCCAAACAGTGTCTACGGGATTTGCTTTTACGCCTGTCAGCTCTTACTAGGTAAGCTGGATCGTCCGCTAGGAATGTGGGATTCAGGTGGCACGTCTCCCTGTCGCTATCGTAGTCTATATTTGACTAAATCTGAATCACATGAGTGGAAATGTTCTTAATGAATTGAACCATAAATTAACTATACACCAAGTGTAGCGGGCAGGTTTTCCAGAGGCAAATTCTTGCCTTCGTTTCTGAAGCCTCTCTCTCGTGGGAGTTTTGTTGGAGGCGTCCTGGGGAAAACTGATACTGACGTAATTTTCTTGTAAAATAATTCCTCAGCATTGAATCAGGCCCCTGTTTATCTTGATAACACATGGGTACGCTGGGACGAGGATGCATCCGTATGTTATTCAATGTAATATTTAAAATGTACAGTAGTAATAATTTACTGTTTTTAAAAGGACGGGTGACTTTACTGCTGTGGCTCCCATATAACCCTATTATATTTTTATCGGTTTGATTAACAAAGAATTTAAAGTTGAACATCCAGAAAGAACGTGAGAAGGTATTTGTGCAATAATTATTAATGACGTGTTCAAACAATGTTCTCTTTTCTTGATGTTTACTCAACAATATTTTCTCCTGACTACTTGAAGTAGTTTTGCTGAATCAGTCATGCTAGTATGATATGATTGCCTGTTGACTGGCCTGTGGGCCTGGTTAGCCACCTGGCACTAACTGAACAAGAGGCTCTTTTAGCCATGTTACTTCACCACTTAACCTCTGTGGCCTAAAACAATAGCAGCCCAGTTAACCGCCATGGCAGCAGCTATGGTAGCATTTCCACATTAAAGGGGACAAACTGTTCAATTTAAGAGTTTGTATTGTTCCATCCCACATTCTTGGATATTTCAACCAGTCATTTTGACTGGTTACCATTTGGATTTGGTTTATTCGACAATAGTTAAATTACAAGCAAGTCGTGTATCATAAAAATGTCAAGGATGGCACAAAAAGTCAAAGACTTATTTCCGTTGTGTACAGTACATAAGCATTAATAACATTGTCTACAACTTAAAAGCAGAATCAATAAAAATACGACATATTATGATATACAAAATGTACACATCTTACAAATCCTCCCTCTCCTGCCAGTCTCCTGAGGTTTTACTCTTGGTCCATTCCCCACTTGCATGATCAAACATTGAAATGTGATTTAATATCGATCTAAAGCAGGATACTATTCTATTTAAATGGCGGATGAGACCGACTTATCTAGATGCATGTAGTATAAAAATATATATTAACTTTCTCCAGTAAGGAAGTGAGACTTATTTTATTAGGACTTATTACTGCCACTAAGGACCTGTTACTGGAAATGGTGTGTATATTTTCTGGCTGTAATGTATTGCTATCTATTTTGTGTTTAGCGTAGTGCAAAGCAATTCACAGTGGTGTTGTGTGACTCATGTTACTCTGGCCTTGACGTGAAAACATGGCTTTCAGGAGTAGTTTCAAGCAGACAAAATATACTGTTCAGACCAAATATACTGTATAACCTTCCTTTGATAGTTAAATCACAGTGAATTCAAAATGTACCCCTTCTGTATTACCCTTTTGCAGTCTGGCAGTCTAATGAATCTCTTTTCTTTCTTCTCCATACTCCTTCATTTCATGTTTGTGTTATTTTCTCCCTTGTAGCTTCTTATTGAGAACAGCATTTTGTGCGTTGACCTTGTATGTTATGACCTCAACTTTGTCCTATAGAGCTACAGGTTCGATTTAAAGGTCTGATGGTGTTTCTACCGCTGCAGTGATTAATCACCTCGATCATGAGAGAATCTTCTGGGGTTAAAGGACTTCCAAAGTTCTCGCTCAAGACTCAAAGGTCTCAAACGAGACTGTCCCCCGATTAGTTCCTCCGCTTCAGTTACTTGGCACTGTCATTTTTTTTCTCTTTTAAGATGGTCAAATTGTAGTACTGTTGCCAAAATTCAACAAAAACCACAGTGCTAGGAATCATTAGAATGGGCAAAGTTATATTAGTTTATAAATGGAACCATAGGACTCATGATTTAACCTGAGTTAACCGTTGGCCATTTCTCTCTCTCTCTATCTACTGTACATCCTTGACCTAAGCCTCGCTTTGTGTTTCTTGCTGCAGGAATGACGGTCAGTGCAATGGCTGCCCTGATTCTAATGACGACATCCATCTTGTCGGTGGTGGGTTCGCTCTACCTGAGCTACATCCTCTACTTTGTCCTAAAGGACTTCTGCATCATCTGTGTCACCACATACGTGCTGAACTTCATTCTCTTTCTCCTCAACTACAAGCGACTGGTTTACTTGAATGAGGCCTGGAAACAACAGCTCCAAACAAAGCAGGACTAAGTTATCACGATGGCAAGAAAAATTGACAAAACAGAAAAGAAAGTAACGTGACCTCTGAACTTTGACTTGCCACCAGGAGACCTTGCTTCCAACGTTATTCTGCTGTGTGTTCTAAAAGAGAAAAAAAAAAGAAAGAAAATTTACGTTAAAAAAATAAATAAATAACGTTTGGCCCCAACACGTCGATGTTGCCCGCTAAACATGGAAGGATCTATCGGTGAAAGATTTCTTATCCAATTTCGTTTTCCTGGTCTGTGTTTCATCTTTATTTTTGGAATCGTTCTGTGCTCACTTAACGGAAGTGACCGACTGTGTGTTCTGTTCTGTGATGTACATTCACCCAAGCAAGCTGCTCTTTACATGCGTCATGAAGAGGAGGGAGGACAACACTCTTAATGAACAACAACAACGACAACAAAAAAGGATTAAAAAGTGGAAGACAAAAAGGGGGTTTTACTTGAAATGAAAGGCGGTCCGAAGGTCCTAACACTGTACAGCAGAGCTTCACGGCAAACTCCACGGAAGCGACGACTAGAAAAAGCAACACACATCACTAGCTTGACATGCAGTAGGCAGGGTCCATTGGGTGGGGGTGGTGGTGGTGGTGGTGGTGGTGATGAGTGGTGATCATTACCATTACCAAAGCACCATGGTTCTTTTGTTTGTTTGTTTTGCCCCCCTGTTTACACTTAACGGCATGTTCTGTTTTGAAGAGGACCACTATGATTAAACAATGGGAGAATGTGAGAAACTGTAGATCAGATTATAGTTTTGTTTTCTTCTTTTTTTGCAACTGTGTATATAGGTGCTGAGCAATACTTCAGGCTAGATTGTGATTTAGTGTTTGCATAGACTTTTATTTCTTTTTTTTTTATGTTGAAGGCAACCAAAAAACGCCAAGAAAACAGGAGGCAAAGGAATAAAAAGATCTGGAACAAATGGCAATTCAAGGTCACATTTTGGGTGTTTTGGTCTGTGGATGATTGAAACTGTCTGTGTGGAAATTCTTTCCTCCTGCAGTCTGTGAGTGTGTGTGTGTGTGTGTGTGTGTTGATTTATTTGTTGTAAGTGGTCACTGTAACCTCTCAGAAGCCATCAACACAAGGAGTCTTTGAAACTGAACACTAGGTTCCTAACACAGTATAAGTGGCACCCTCACTGTTTATATTTATTTTTGTTTTTTCTTTCTATTTAAAAAAAAAAATGTTTTTGTGTTTAAAAACATTCCTGACCACAACTCAAGTGGGATCCACAAAGACATATGTGCCTAAAGGAGTTTGAGGTGAATGACCTTTTTTTTGTTTTGTTGTTTTTTTTTTTGCTTTTGAAAGGTTCATTGTCGTGTAACAGCATCTTTTGCTCATCGTTTCATTGGCTAAAAGCCTTGGTCTAGGTTCTTATGAAGGCTCTGGTGAAAGACAATGTAAAGAACGTGTCTGTAATGGTCACTCTATCCCCACTGGGTAGTAGGTGAGGTAGCACAGACCGTAGAAGCGGTTATCTGCTCAAAGGTAAGCGCTACTGTGCTACTTTTGGGAAGGAAGCAGCAGTGTTGCCATGGTGAGTTAGCAAGTTGGGGACACGCCTAATTTTAACATTCTTTATAAAGATAAAAATGAAGATGATTTTAATGCAGACACCAAGAGGAAAGCTCTCTTCCCCCCACCCCCCAGAGGTAGCTGGGATTACAGATGCTCTCCTAGGCTGTGGGCTTGTGGCACCGTGGTGAGTTTTGTTTAATACAAATCTTATTTAGCATGGAATGCTGCACATTCTTGACCTATACCCTGAATGTAGATTTCATAGGTCAATAGATCATGAAAGCAGAGCACAGCAGCCTGCAATGGTCTCAATATTACTTCACAGTATTGCCCAAATTATTAAGCAAGTGGGACCATGGTTTGACTCTGCTGAACACTTTTTTTTTTTTGTTTTGAAAAAAACAAACGAACAAAAAAAAGTTTTTGTACGTTCCAGTGTGGTACTACATGTCAAGGCCTACATTGACCAATGACGAGGCATACAGCTGATGTACACTGTACTATTTATGTAGGTCATTTTTTTAAAACATTTAAGTAGTGGTTTCACATTTTGTGCTGCAAGTCTCCTGGTCTCATTATGTATGTCATGAAATGCTTTTTATTTCTCTGTAACTAGTCTGGGATAGGAAATCTTCACGTGATGAATTTAGGGATCTGTCCTTGTTTTAATGCATCAAGCCATTGGAGAAAAAGGGGCTGTAGCGAAGTGTCACACTGTCAGCCATAAACGTGTCAACCCGATATTTTAAAAACAAATTCCATGTTTTGAAGACAGGAAAATTGGTGTTTTCGTTTGATCAGCCACGGAGATCGATTCAAGGACCATACCCCCATTGGGGGCATTTCACAGCATCTGTGAAAAGCTATGAATTGGTAAAATTTCCATTTTCAAAATTCAGATTGAAATCGCCCCATTACAGACTCCATGACATTGCGGATCATTTGAGTGTCATCTCAACAACAAACATCTCAATGGCCCCAAGCAGCTTACAGGAATGTATGGTTAACACCAAAATAAACAAAACGCTACAAATCCGAACCTAATCCCAGTACGTCTGCATTTTCATAAATGTTGAGTATGGCCCTGGGGTGTATGAGCTGCCATGTTTGTTGCATAACCAATGCCATGAAAAGTGCCTTCTGTTTGATCACTGGGGCCATGAGCCAAAGAAGAGCAACAGCAAAAGCCTTGGGGGAAAATAGCAAAAGTCTCCCGTAAAATAATCTGATAAATTATAATTCCCAGACAGGTAGTGTCAGAGTCCAGAATTCCATACAAAATGACCAGACAAAATGCCCTGATGAACCATAGGCCAATTGCATTCTTTTTTTATTACTTAATTCCACCGTTATCTTTTTTCTTTTTCTAGCCAGGATATGTTTGATAGCTAGTACACTCTCTGTTTAAACTACATGATTGTAATGTTAATTATTCCCTTTAGCTTTAGACTGTTCACTTTAGACTTTTAACATTCAGTTAACCAGGAGGGGGGACTGAACTGTGAGAAATGCATCAGCATTTAATTTGTATTACATTTCTTTGGAGGAAAACTACTTGGGTTTGCTTCTGTATTTGCCAAATATGTTTTAAAATGGAAAAGTGTTACAAGAACGGCAGGAGTGTGGAGGACAAACAATCTGATTGAATCCATTTTCTTCATGGGGAATCTGTGAAAGTCGGCAAAGTTGTCAACTTTTTAAGTGTCATGTCATGTGGAAATGATCTACCATTAAACATTCCCTCTAAAAACAACCTCTGTCATTTTTGATTTAAAAAAAAAAAAAGGTTATGGTTTTATGCATCCCAAAAATGCAAACTCTGTTCATAAAATTAAGTGTAGATATAACCTGTTTATAAACATTTCCAAAGCTCATAGTGCCCATGAGAACTGACACCAAACCATTGAGTTATATTACTGACACCAAACCATTGAGTTCTATACTCCAGTCAACCTTTTAGGTTGTTGTGGCAGATCAGCAATAGTGGGAAAAGTTAAATGATTAGAGGGGTTCGAAAGACCTCGGTTTTAGTAACCCGGAAAACGAAGGGCCAGGGTATGGCACTATTCAACTGAACTAACCAGAAGGGTTAGTCCTCAGAAATGAGGGTCAGTCTCTTTAGCACTTTACTAGTCATTGCAGTCTGGGCATTTTGGCCTGGGGTCTTTCCATTAATAATGCTGTTCTCAGGGAATGCTAATCTTGCTAATCCACATTTTCTTATATTCAGATCTTTAGATAAAAAGACACTAATAAATAATGTGCTTTTTAGCAACCAGCATTTGCATTTCAAGCTGTTAGCCCATCTGGAAAAGATATTAAATGAATCCTTGTAGAAACAATACCTTTAAAGTAATTTAACAATTACATTCCATAGCTTTCCTTATGACAGGAAACATTTATCAGATAATTATAAGTTACAACAACGAAGCTGTGTTACATTGGGCCAGTTTCGCAGACATTGATTAAGCCTAGTCCTGGACTAAATTGTACTTTCAATGGACAATCTCCATTCAAAATTCCATTTAGTCCAGGACTAGGCTTAATCCATGTCTGCGAAACCGGCCTATTATGTGTTAATGTTTAACAACTGTGATATGTTTATTGTTTCTGGTAATGGGTAAATGGAAGTGAATTACTATATAACACTTAGTAATAGCACACATTTTCAATTTACTGAGTTTTTAAAACCGCACTATAACTTTGAACTTTAGTCATTAGTTTTGTTAAGATTTCGATTTTTACTCTTTTAATTATCTATTATTTTGATAGGGATTTATTAATAAATCCCTAATAAACATGGTAAAATAAAGTTGTGCGATTTGTTTACCAAATCCCCCAGAAGGACTGTTGAGGGTGTGCATGAGAGGGAAAGGATGCTGAAGAGACGTTGGGGTCAGGGGTCAATGATGAATGAGAGTATATAAGTGGAGGTCCTTGATGGAAAAACCTGCTCCAGAATGAACTTAAGCAAAGATTAATGTTTTCATGTCCCAAAGATTTTTGGTCAGGCAAGAAAAAACAACAAAGAATGGCTTTAAAACCACTTTGAGTCGAAAGCCCTGTGGATCGCTGTTCACAAAAAAATGCAATTGCAAACCCCTTCAAAACATCTGGTAGCAGGTGATCATAATCAAGGTGGTCAAAACTGGACTCGCCGTCCAAGGTGGTTGCACAGAGAACTGATTGTGAAGGCGTCTGAATTGTAAAAGGCACTTTCAGAACAGGTGTGGACATCACTAGATACTTCAAAAAGGAAATTCTGATCACTGCATCACTAGAGGTGAAATATATATTTGAGATTTGTTTTCATAAGCACAAAAAATCTCCCAGACTCAGTGTGTTGTGAGAGACAAAAAAAAGCAAGCGAATAAGGCATGATTGTTTTTTAATGGCAGTTCATCCACTTTTACAATCCAACAAGCACTGAGAAACATCCAGCATAAGTAATGGTCTTGTCATTTAATTCTGTATGTTATAATTAATAAATGCACTGTACAACCATTTAAAGGCATTTGACAAGAGGGCCAAAGTTCGAAAGCAACTTCCTGATAGTCTCTTGTCTTGTGTTCGCAGATTTGAACTGTATATTTATGGATTTGATTAGCTTTGTAAACAAAAGCATTGATAGATATTCTTAACCAACCTTCAGTCAATGAGGGGTACTTTGGATACAAAACAAGGTTATGTTTACGTGACTGCTATGAGGGGAATGTTGAAATTAGTGGGTGTGCTCCACAGATAAAGAAGAATCTCATTCTCTGAATAGGCGTAAAAAATATAAACGTCAATAAAGAGGTAGAAAATACAATGATCACATATTTTATAATTACACCAACAAGAAGAAATGTGGCACACCTTTATCTCAGCATTTTAATAAAACAGCTGATACTACCTGAAAGAGAAAGGTGTTCTGGTTCGGTGATGTCCACGACTACTGGGTAGAGGTAACAACATGGTTGTCCGCACGGACAGACAAAAGACACATTTTCATGTTTCTGCTGTGGAAATTCACAGCTGCAAATCACAATGTCAAAAGAAATCAAGTTAAAAAGGAAAGTGTCGTAATAGATTGTTCTTGTCTAAAATGGTGACTGGCAGGGGTACGTTTCCTGTGATTAAACAGATACCCAAGGCACAACATTAAATATTTTACTGGTAAAAAATATTACACTCATAGGTATTTGTTGTTGAACGTTGTCCTCTTATGTTGGACAAAGTTCCTTGCCCAGTGATCAGCCATTAAGACAAATAAAAGGCAAATTACAAAGCTCTTTCTACTACCATTAAAATCACAGCCTTTAATGTTGCTGCCAAAAGCCCCAGATTACAAGAGATTACAAGAAAATTTAAAAAATAAATCTAAATGAGTCTTCTTTGTATGAGACATTTGGTAATACAATCATTATTAACGTTCTGTATAAATTAGGGCTGTCAAATTAACACATTCATTTTGATAAATTATAAAAATAATGCGATAAAAAAAACAACTCATAATACTAACACTAATAAATGCATATATTATTTAATGTTTATGTTAATTGATGTACCGGTGTTACTGTAAGTTGCTGCGTGTTGAATAACGCTACCTATATTGCCAAATAACCCAACAGTTGCATTTTGCCATTGCCATACTGTCAGCCATTTTCCAGTTCAGTCCGTGTGGCTCTGAGCCTCTGAGGGCAGCGGTCATTTGTAAACGACAATAGAGCACTCAAGAGTGAATTTACGAACGCACCCCTCCGATACTGTACGTTCGTAAATTCACTCTTGCACAAATTATTGATATTTATAAAGTTTGAGTATTTGTACTTCTTCTCAAGTTAAAAATATCTCAATTTATTAAAATACATCATCTTACATTCGGTTTCGGGACTTCCTCCTTCCTTTAATTGTAACTAGCACCGACTGTGGTGTCCCATTAATACTTAAGTCAAACCTCGCTCACGGACAGTGAATAGATACCATTACACCCTAGGCCCAGGTTATCCATCAATTGAATCAAGCTAGTCCCGTCCACCTGCAACCCACTCCTGCTCAGACTCTCAGAGCGGGCAGGGGTACTTGGTCCAGAGGGGGAGTTTGCCCGTTTCGTTGGCCAGCTTCCAGTACCTCTCCTTCAGTATGAAGGCTCCTGCTTTGGGCTGCCTCTGCCTGCTGAAGATGCCCTTCTTATTTCCCACCACACGGGTCACCCCTGTGGGACAGAAGAAAGAAAGAAACACAGCAAAGATCAGAGCAGCATACTTTGGTGTGTAGAGCACAGAACAAGGGCCGTTTACCAAGGGAAAATGAACTAAGTGCCAAGGATTTTGTAAGCCTAGCGTTTCCGTAACCAGTGCCTTCTAGTTGGTAAGACGCGAGGATTGGTTTTTCCATCAGCCTGGTGTGGATGTGTGGGAAGAGGTTAAAAAGGTAGCTCTGCGTAAAATAACGCCTGGGTATTTTACTTTGGTAAAAGTGACAGCCACCCAAGGCCACTGCATACCAATATCATCAAAGTAGATCTTGGAATCACGTGGAAATGGACTAAGACGATGGCATGCGTGTTTGGCGAGGAAAGTTGTTCAACAAGTCACCGCCATCGCTCTCCCTACCTTGTGCAGTCATGAAGTCGGCAAAGTTCCAGATCAGCTCACCAACGACATACTGCTTGCGTTTCTGGTCAAAGACCTCGTGGTAGCTCTGCAGGACAATCTTCTGGTACTCCTCCGTAAACATCATGGGTGGGTCCTACAAGGAGGAGAATTAAACGCCACCGACAAACAGGACTGACATTTAATCATTTTCTACTGGGTCTACACAAGCTGTGAATCTCTTATATTTGTTTTCAAACAAAGTGTCAAAGATCAGGATTAATATCTGGATGTGATCATGGCCTTTAAGAACTGCTGCAGCCAAGTAAACTTATTATTGGTTTTCTCAAATACACTAAGCCATAAGGTATGATAGCCTTAAGTCATATCGGTCAACATTGGGATTTGAAAATAAGGGAAATTTTCCGTCGCATGTCCATAACCGCGGGAACGCTTACTCTTACAGTCATTAGTGTTTCCAATGAATTTGCTTTAACGGAGGGGAATGTGCTGTAGCAAACACGTTAAATGGTGGTTATGCCTACCATCAATGTATTTTTTTATTTTTTAGAAAGGTTAAGAATACAGGAGATTTACAGGAAAATATTTAAACGGGAGGACAGCGGGAGAGAAGGTTAAAATACGGGAGAATTGACAGGTTTGTCTTAAATTCAGCGATGACATTTAGATTCAAGACTTTTAGGACAGACAACAAGCAGCACAAAGGAGCAGTTTAGGTTCACAATGAGCGGCAGCAGCGCCAAATGTTCTTTTATCCAACAATTGTTTTAATTACAGCTTGACTTAGCTAACTGAAAAATGCTAAACAAAAAATACTGGTGGAGGCTTTCGATATACAACTGAAGATAAGTAACTATGGTATTATAACTAACTATGAAACAAATTAGCTGGACATGTGCTACTACTCACATTGTGAAGCCCCGGGACAGCATCTGCACCATATTCACTCTGGATGATAGGCTTCTGGTACTTTCCATACCAGTTCTCAAACTGGCTGTTGAGCTGTATGGAAATGACCTCCAGGTGGCCTGGGTCATGATACCAGGAGAAGTAACTGTTGACACAGATGACATCTACAAAGGGAGCCTTGAGAGGTATTAAGAAGAAAAAAAAGAAAAAAAGACTTCAGATAGTGAGAGAAAGATTGAAGGGATTTGGTTGAAGATTTAACGGGTTCTCTTGGTTGGCAGGAGTGGTGTAGGCCAGCAGCTTTTAACCTCAAGGGATGTAAAAAAAAAAATAATAATCTAATGGATTATAATCTGTATCTATGGTGCTGAGGTGCTGAGGAAACCAACGTAAAATAGATTTCAGTTTATTTGGGGATTATTGATGACACGAGGAGATGGCATTTCAAATGTGTTTTATATGGAACTGTACATCATTATGCCACACAAAATATATGTCCTGACACATGTTAATACCATTTAAAAATGGAATTTAATGAGATATTTGATTAATTTCTATGGTGGCACAGAAAGGTCCCGGGAGTCAGTCAAGTGCAATAAGAAGAACTCCCTGCAGAGAGGGATATTGGGATTGGGAGGCATTAAGATAGTACTTACTTACCACATTAAAGGAAACTAAAAGCCAGGGGCCTTATTTATAAAACATTGCGTACGATCAAAACGGCCTTAAAGTTCTCAGAAACGGTCGTACGCAACTTTCCTCGCAAAGGTAGTTATTTATAAAAAAGAAACGTTTCGAGAAAACGTTCGTACCTCAAAGTAAAGTTAGACCCATGCGTACGAACGTTTTGGAGCCACGGGAAATTTGCGACTCAGATGGTGAGGTGTTGAATTGAAGCCAAATTGGAGAAATAAAAAGCGACACGTGTATAATGATGCCTCTCACACATGCAATTTTATATGTGACGTTACTTATAGATACACTTTATCATATAAACATTCAAACCCAGCAAAATGTGTGATAGTGAGCCATAATTAATATTCCATAACCACCGTTCAAATGTTCGAAATTGCATTGTAGAACACAGCGTCTATGGCTTTTAATAATATATAGTAATACTGTGCAAATATCAGTATGCCCGATTTTGGTTGTGTGTCTAAATGTGTGTGTGTATAATATTATAGACACACACATCGCTGCAGTGAACAGCCGCTGCTGTCAGCGGCTCGCGCAGAGCGCACGGGAGAT
>OMPB01085800.1:0-20089 GCA_900312615.1 Stylephorus chordatus | reverse complement strand
ATATGCGCATGTATACTTTACACTTTCAACCACGCCAAGACCCAACCCTGCATACACACAAACACACAGACACACACACAAACACAAACAAACACACTCCCACACGCACACTAGTTTACACACACAAATACACCCACACACATATGTGCACACTCACACTCACTCATATCCAAAAAGCCTGTATTTGTCCTAATAAAACGTCAGGCCAGAAGCAAAATGAACTGTAATGACTTTCAGCCTGCACTAATGGCCAATAAATCCTGGATTAGGAAACACGCACGCCCGCACGCACACACACACGCACCACGCACACACACACACACACACACACACCACAGTGTCATGTTTCATTGCCTGCTGAGCTGGGGTTCATTCAGGAGTCAAATGGGTAAAGTTCTGAGCAGTTTTCTGCTGTTAATGGCTGTTATGCTGACTTTTATAATAACAGCATGGGAAGCAAACCAGCGGGTATTAGCATCCTAGCATCGTTTAACCCAATGATACATGAGGACTGTAGCTGCAAGCCATCTGACACATGCAAGCCCCCCACCCACACACACACACGCACACACACACACACACACACACACACACACGAACCACACACTGTACAAACCCATGTATGTGTGCACACAAGTAGAGCCACTTTGCCGGTTAAATTTTTCGTCAAATGTTTTTCTATGTTTTTATTTTTGTACTGTATGATGTGTTCACACCTAAATGTGACAAAACAACGATCCTTGAGGGGTTCTCTGTCTCATGCTAACGTATTAATAAGAGACAGCTGTCCTCACTTGAACCAGCGAGGTAAACAAGTAGTGGATCATAGAAGATTCATTTCTTTAAAGAGTTTTTATTTATGTCTTATTGGATAGCAGTTCAGAAAAGTGAAGAAGTCAGGAGAGAATATATAGATATAGAAAGGCAGAAGGAGCATAATGAGGGTGGTGAATTGTGTGCCAGACAGTGTAAGGGTATATTTTTGACCTTTATTCTAACCCCAGGCTAAGTACAGCATTGCCAGCGGCCCAGTACACATACTGGAGGCATTCTTCGCCTGAGCCCTCGCTCATTTCTGCCCAGCTCACCAGTCTGAAAGACAGATAGAAAGATAGACAGAGACTAAGCCCCATCCACAGGTGTCCTGGGTGACCCGACCGTAATCGGCAGGTAAATACCACAGTGACATAATAAACAGCCAGAGGTGCAGCATTACGATCATCACATTATACAGAAGGCTCAGACAAGGTTTGTACAACAGTTGATTTCTGGTAGTTAAACAGACGACATACTGTCGGCCTACTTTATTGATGTGTGAGGATTTTTCATCTATTTTCCACTGACATTCTTTCATTAAGATGTATTATATTATTTCATGTAACTTATTTTGTAATCCTGCCATGGAAATGAATGTAAGATATGTCATAACAGTTACCCCTTGTAATAGGCCTGTAATCTTTAATCATAATATAGCCGCAAGCGGCAATTCATGGGTTCAAACCCTTTTTGCGCTCAACGGAATGGAAGCAGCACAATCGGACAAAATTAAAGCCGTGAGCGGCGAGGAGCGGGTTTGTTTCTTCACAACGCTGAGCAAAGTCACTTCAGCTGGTTTAGTTCTGTTTAAAGAAGGAAGGAATGAGACCATTTACCCCCTTGTTTCATCATCATCGTGTAGGCAGCGTTTCATCCTTTATGGGATGTGAAGGAGGATGCTGTAGCCTCTCTGGGATCATCTAGTCCAGAGTTGACCGGCGTAAGTATAGTGGTTTTAGATCAGGACCTGGTCTGATGTGGTCTAGATGTGAAAAAGCAGTGAGGTCTACCTTTTCTAAATAGAATAAAGGTCAATTTTGAGGTCGATAAGAAATAAATGCCCCAGTAAAAATGAATAAAACATTATGATCCCCTGCCATATAGGTTTGTTGAGACGTTTTAATAATGAGGAGGTAGGACCACAGACATAAACAGAAATAAGACTAAACATGAGTTTACTATGAGTAAGATGCTACAGTTAAAATTAATTAAAAGAATTTAGGATTGTAAATAAATTAAAGACCATTTCATTCATTCATTCTCATTTCATCTTCCCCCTATTTGTTACGTTTTTCAGTCCATGAATTTGCTTGAAAATGACTGAAAAACAGCATCTACATCTATGCCACTGTAGCCATGCTTCATGTGTGATAGCCCTACGGAGCTTGCCTGGTGTTATCAGTAAACAACACATTCTGGCACAATAAAAATTATCTCAATCCTACGTCTTACTAACTCGTGGCCACAACTTAGTATTTATTAAAAGTATTTATATTAACTATGATATAATAGGTTAATAAAGCCGAGAGGAGACAGAGGTCTGTGAATCTAACTAGCGTCTTTATTGCTATGTCGTCTAACGGTCTTGTAAAGAGAGGAGGTTAAAGCAAAAAGAAAAGGAGATGTGTGAGGCCGCTAAAGGCAGTGGATCCCTGACCAGCTGGTTACAAAAAGCACGACAGGTATGAATAACACATTGTGGAGGGGGCGTCGCCAACGGGGCCCGTGAGGCAGGTGAGAGACATCAGCCATAATTAATGATAACTCTCTCTCTCACCTGCCTATTTAAGAACAGTGACCGGTCTTTGTCGGGCACAAAGATTCACACACGGACACGGCAGGCGATCAGTGAGGACGCTGGGGATCGCGACCGCCCGTCTTTATGATTTATATTATTGTATTGTAGGCGGAGGCGATCTCAAGGACTTTCTGTTGATGTATTTATATTTAAAGTCATATAATTTGTGTCGGAGCAAGCGCAGGGCGCGCTTGCTGTGTGTGTGAGCTGAAATAAATGCTTGAACTGTTCATCTGGTGTCCGCCTCTCCGTTACACACATACCAGTTGTTTAATATAGCAAAGGTATTCAATTATAGACAACAACAATAATAAACACTATATTGCAATGTATTAGTTCTATCATTAGGGTGGGTTTATTATTGATTAGGTGCAAGAGTTGTTAATTATGGTTGATAAAAGAATAGATTAATGCTGCAATAGCAGATTGCTCCTTGTGGAAAGTGATGAGTCAGATGAGAAGATGGAGACACTGCAAGGAGTGAAAGAGGAAGACATTGAGCCAGAGTCAACAGGAAGTGTGCAGGGAACAGCAAGCTAGGAGACAGAGGCTGGAGTGAAAGAGGGAGACATTGAGCCACAGCAGGGAACAGAGAGGGGCCATTCTGGAACCTACTTGGACTACACAACACCCAACTGATCCTACAATTCAACATAAAGTATGATTATCCAAATGTGTAATAATATTGGACCATATTGGGACAATGATAATAGTATGATATGGTTTGTTGTAAGTGTGGTGTGGCATGTTATGTTAGTGTATGGTGTTTTAAACTGCCCCTTTATTGATCACCTGCCTCTCTAATGGCGTGATGTGCCAGAAAGCATTCCTATCCTACCCGTGCCTTGTTACATGTACCTGTTGCGCTTACCCATTACACAACAGACCTGTGAAGGATGGAGGAGTCATGGGAGGAGTAAAGCATCAATGTTACTTTGTCTCCACATTGCTCATTGCTTATGAACTTCGATCTCCAGCAAATGGCGAGAGATCACCTGGAAAACATTTTCATTGCGAATACTGGACCACGAATCCAGCTGAATTTGGTCTAGCTGAATTTGGCTGACCAAACAGAGATGAGGGCCTGTAACTCGCTGACTGACCAAACAGTTGAATTTTTTTCATCATACTTTACTTTACTTTTACTTTTAGGGCATTTGGCAGACACTTTTGTCCAAAGTGACTTACAAAAGTACATATGTCAGAAATGACTTACAAAATTCAAAGTAGAAAGGTACGTTTGTCAGAAAAAGAGCAATAATAATAATAATAATATCTCTCAGTTAGGGCTAGTAATAATTCAATAGAGCTGGATGTAAATGGTACCGCTAGACAAGCTGCTGAGCACTAGACGAAGCAAGGTAGCCTCACAATAGATAAATATATATACTAGGGTGCTTTACAAGAGATACAAATATATGCCAAATATATGCCAGGATGAGGGTGCCAAACACCCTCATCCTAATTACGGTTGTCAGTTCTATGTTCTGGGACATATGGGTGACAGGCATAAAGGTCAAGTGCTAACAAGTTACATAAATGAGGGGAGGGGGGCTGACTATGGGGAGAGTAGGTGGCTGAGTAGGTGGCTGAAGAGAAAAGCTGAGTGGTGGTACTGCAATGCTAGGATGTCCCCTAACTTATTTGATCCATATTCCTCTGTGGAAATATGAAGAATAGTTGACAGACTAAATACGTTAAATCATAAACTTTGGAATGTTAACAACAGGAGTTTTTTTTCCCCTGTGCACGTGGGTTTCCAATGTAGAGACTGATGTGATCATACTGTAGTGTACAGTGCTCTCACACGCACACACACACACACACACACACACACACACACACACACACACACACACACACACACACACACACACCTTAGACCTTAGTACCGTAGCTCATCAGGAGATCCTAAATGGTCATTGGCTTCTATGAATGAAATAAATGTGGGATAGTGTCGACTCTTTGCCTGCCTGGTATTTTTTTTTTACGTAATGAGCTGTAGCTCATTAACTAAAACTAATTTTCCAGTCCTTCGTGTAAGGTCATGTTAATGCCCTTGTATTTCAAGTGTTTTTTTTTTTTTTGTTGAACCACTTGTAGGCTATAACTGCATATCACCCATTTTATATTCTCGAGTTCAAAAGTTCTGCTTGTTCTGCTTGATTGATGTAGTCGAACAAAATGTAAGAGAGGCCATTTCAATTGTGGCCTCGCTAGTTTTTTACTTACTGAGAAAATAAATAGATGCTGTTTATGGTGTTTTTAGAAAAACAAATCATAGCCTGACATCTGAGAGGAAATTTAAACTGCTCTTCTTGTCTCCTCCTTTTGGGCCTGTTAGAAGCAACCTGGTTCTTGAACATCTTGACACAAGACAGGTAGCTAATTAAAACTCTCAAGGTCCACTATATACAGCTGTTGTATAGATATCCAGTTTTATATGCGTTGGGGACAGCCCTGATGCTGCCTTCAGGCCTTCCGCTTGGTATGAAACAGAACATTCTAGCTAGCTTGTAAAAAACGGTTTGCTCAAAGGGAGCTCAATCACTTAGTTTAGATAATTTAATTGACTGATTTATGATTAAGACTCTGACTTGCCGACGTTGGTACTGAGATGAAACAGCCCTAAAATGTCTGTTATACTTTGAAGGGCACTCGTTTTAGGATTTCAAAGCCTGTGGCTTCTGTTTGATGGGCAACCATAGTTTGTGAATATGTCAACTCATACTCGAGTTGATCATTGGGATTCTGATGTAGTTGGTATATTGAATAAGTTGAACCATGTTTTTACAAGGACAAAATGTTTCCAAATAATCTTTCTGTTTAGCCTATTTTTCTTTCGTGGTCTCTCACTTATGGCAGCACATTGGTCTTAAAGGCAGTCCCCCAGATGAGTAGGGCTTTATGGTATAGGGGGTTGGGATATGTGATCTAACCAGCAGACAGACTTGTGGTCATTTCTGGTTGAGTAATGGAATTCTGTGGCCTGTCTCTGTATAGATGGAATTTCAATAGCATTCAGGCATGGTCAACATAACTCACAGGAGTAGACCACCCTAGTCATGATTTAAAATGGGGCCAGAAGTGGAATGTGAACTTTAGCTCATATTCTTGTTTGTAATGGCAAGGTCAGAAACTTAAGCTATTTCATCCAGGTGAACTGGGTTGTGGGCAGCACGCCCACCTGTTTTTACACAAGAATGTGTCTGTGTTTGTGTTTCAGGTGACTTGTCCCCAATTCAGATGTCCCCTGTTTCACAGTCCCAGTTCATCCCCTTGGCTGAGGTGCTGTGCTGTGCCATATCTGATATGAACTCGTCCCACACTACTGTCACCCAGGAAGCACTTGTCAACCACATGAGCAAAGCCCATCCAGGTACCACAGAAGAAAATATTCTCAGCCTATGCAGAACAAAGTCAAGCAGCTGCAACACAAGTGCTTTGCTTTGATCCCATATTATCCAGCTTGTATTTTCTTACAGTCATTTTATAGAAAAATAATTTTCCACCAGCTTTTCTAACTCTTACTGACTTATTTGTCTCCGTCTTAGGAATGACCATTCCGACCCAGGACATCCTGTACAATGCTTTGGGTTCACTGATTAAAGAGCGCAAAATCTACCACACAGGGGAAGGTTACTTCATTGTAACACCACAGACATACTTCATCACCAACAGCCTGGTCAGGGAGAAGAGCTGGTGGACCTCCGCCTCAGGGGATGACCCACCCTCACCTCCCCCCATCACTTACCTGTTGAGCAACGAGGCTTGCAACATGGATAGCTCTCAGACTACTTTGGTGGCACACTGCAAGTCTTGCAGCTGTTTCGCACCTCCTCAAATATCCTCTAATGTCACAACTCCTACCACGGCAGCCACTGTTCCACCCTCCGTCGTTCCAGACCAGCATTCCGTCACAATATCCATCAGTGAATGCACGGGCAAGAGTCTGAAGTGGCCCCGTCCGTCCGATCACAAACCCACGCTAGTGCATCAGTCCACCACCACAGCAGTGGACTACCAGCCCAGCGAACTCAGCAAAACCACTGGCACCACCAACGCCACAAGCCGCAAAGACAAAGAGAGCAAAGACAACAAATCAGGAAGGAAATTTGGCCTCAGCCTTTTCTGGAGGAATGGAGGGAAAAAAGAAAAGCCAAAGAAAGAGTATGCTTCATTCTCAGGTCAATTTCCACCGGAGGAATGGCCAGTAAGGGATGAGGAAGACCTCAATAACCTTCCTCGTGACCTGGAGCATGCCATCATCAAACGCATCAATCCTGAACTCACTGTGGACAATCTGACACGGCACACAGTCCTCATGAAGAAACTGGAGGACAGAGGAGAGAGGGTGGTTGACAAGGTGCAGGAGAGGGGCCTTGATAAGGGGGAAAGGGTGGATAGAGGAGTGGACAAGGGAATATCGACTGAAATCCTGGCTTTCCCCAAACCTAGGCACCATCACTCCTCCCAGGTGGCCGGGGGCAGGAAATCTGCCCCAAAGGCTTTTCGCAGTAAGCGGAGGGCCTACTCCTCCAGGGAGAAGCGCAGAGATAGGGAAAAGGAGAAGGAGAGAGTCAGGAACAAGACCCATATATGTGAGGAAGAATACCCAGAGGAAGAGGACCTTATTCCCTCTCGACTTCAACCAGAAAATCATGCGGATGAGCCGGAACAGCCTGAGGAGGCGGGAGCTGTGGAGGGAAAATGCCTTTATAAGAAACGCATTGATAATCCTTTCCACACTCAGCCAATTAAAGATACCAGCCCGGCAACAGCCGGCCCAACCACTAGCTGCACCAGAACCGTCATCAACAACAAAGAGAATAGGAGACGGGAGACAAAGGAGGGCCGGACATCTGGGTCCGGCAGGAAGGAGCGCCGCTCCATAGGACACCGTTCCAAATCATGGGACCCTTATCGGAGCAAAGTTATTGTACCAGAAACGGAGCATGCGGGCAAATCCCGTACACAAGAAGACCGATACGCCTGCTCCCGTGAGGGGGACCTCACTGCCGATGATCCACTCCAGCCGGATCTGAAGCACAGCAGAGAGCTGCCTTCTGGCTACGGCGCAGCATACCCTCGGAGCAGCACGCTGCGGATAGACGACAAGGTCAGACACCGGACAGGGGTGGCGAACGTGGAGACCTGGGCTTCAGAGGACGACAACAGGCATTTACTGGAGTCGCAGCCCAGGGCTTTGATAGAGCACAGGTATCACATGGAGCATGCAACTGAGGAAATTGCGACTAGCATCTCGCCATACTCTGGTACTGAAGTTATCCTCCCTACTCATCCATATGATTTGGTTATTCAACACTTACATGACCCAGTGGTGCCTTGGCCTGAGGCTTCACTTCAGCGGAAACACTCACTCAGACATGCAGATAAACAGGAAGATACCATCCACAGGCCTGATCTGCTCCCCTCACACCAACAAGCTTGTGATTTCACAGCAAATCGAGGACAGGACGTGACAGAAGCCAATATCACTGTAAGTGGTAGAGAGCAAAGTGATAGTGTCCTGTTTAGCAGACGGCAGCTGACAGCTGAGAGCAGCACATTGTTGTCAAACAGCAGTGACTTTGTTGAGGATGAAAACAGGCTCTATCAAGACAATGAGGAGGATGAGGATGCCTGCAGCTCCTTGTATCTGAATGAGGATGAGATTATAGATAGAACTTACATAACAGCTGTAGCCCACCATCACAGCCACCGATTGGTTTACTCTGACGATGAGTCTGATAAACACTACCAAAAGCCCCACCTTCAGCCTCACAATCCCCACCATTACCACCCACAGGGCCAGTCCAGCGTACATGAAAACTGGGATAGCACTCATATGAACAATATTGCTCCCACTACTCAGGAGCAAAGCTCTCTCAGTCCCGCCAGAGTAAGGCACACCAGCTGGAGTCATCAACTTCACAGTCAGATGATTAGATCACCCTGCTCCCAGAGTAAAGAAAGCCCCAGGCGAGCAACACTGCCGAAGGGGGAAACCCAGCAGGGGGGCAGTCTGAGTATAGACCTGGAAACCCCAGAGGCAGCAGACAGCAGTATCTTTGATTACTGCCAGACCAGTGAGGTAGAATCCGATGCTGAGACCGTTCGTAAGTCTGTTGGCGAAGGAGACAGCGAGTCCACTTGTTGGCGAGCTGAGCTCGTGGAGGAAATGGCGGAGGAAAGACGTGAAAGCGTGCTGGAGATTGGAACCCCTCAGAGCCACGCCGTCAGTCTGAGCATGCCCAGTGGAGCAGGGAAAGCCATGGTAGAGATGGGGGAGAGTGGAGAGAGCCAGAGCATCACAGGGGACAGTGGTATAGACTCCCCAAGGTAAGCGTTTTCTCAAGGGCTTTTCTGGATTAATTGTTTGATTTTAATACTATTTTTTGTACCATAAAGCCCTGTAATTCATAATGACTCCTTTCTTGTTGAAATACTGTTCAAAATAAGTTTACAGAGACAACCAAAAAAAAAACATCAAAAAGACGGTAATTACTCAAATTACAAAAAAAAAGGGTTGCATCTATTTAAAAAGGAAGAATCTGAAGGAGTAATGAAAGACTTTCAGTAGAAAAGATCCTTTCCTAAAATAGAAAAAAAGGCCCTCATCTCATCCTATAACAGAAGCAACCCAACCCCCAATGGTATTGTCAAACTAGTGTACCGGGGGGAGGCTCTTACCCTGTCTTTGTAAGGTTATCAGGCTCTAACACAAAACACCGAAGCATGAAAGGGAACATGAAAAAGAATATGCACTATCCTGGACATAGTTAACCTCTGTGGGAAGTATATTTGAGTGCATCTATAACCTGTGTTTTCAGCCTTTTGTGTAGGTGGAGATGAGGCTGAATAAACATCACGCGGCCAATTACGGCACCTAGTGTTTTGACAGGAGGGAGTGATTATCTTAATTGAAGTATAATTACGCCACAGTACTTTTTTCATAAGATAATGAAAGGAAGAAAACACTTTTGGTTGTCAACTCGCTGTGTTCCTTAAGGGGGTGAATATGTGTCTTCCACAAAGTGTGCATTCACCAAAACGCTTTCTGCTCCGCAGGACCCGTGTTAGTCTGGCCTCCAACAACACTGTGATCCTGGAGGGTCTCAAGAAGCGAGGTTTCTTGCAGAATTTGGAGAAACTGCATTCCAAGAGCAGCACCATGAGACCGCAGAGCTCATTGCTACAGCTCACTCCTGTTATGAATGTATAGCAGGTCTGTCCTCTGCTTCAGCCTCCTCCTGGAATCATCTCCTGTTGCTCACATATTCATATTGTGTTGCCCGTCCCACTGGTGTGCTTCACACAACATAGCCGTTGGGGTCAGCAAGCATACCTACAAGTACAATCTGTTGTCATGGAGGTCTGTGTACATATTTGTAATTTTATATTTTGTACATGTTTTGATGAAACATTCTATTGTGTTGCTACATGTGGAGCAGATGGCCTTTGCGATCATAGTCTGACTCACAGGAAGTCGGTTGTGGGTATAAGCCTGCCATTGGGAGACTATTCCGGCAGTATTCTCCTTCCCCTTTCCGCTATCTGCGACATTATGTTACAAAGGCACCCATCGCTGCACCCTGGGCTTAGCGCCACCCAAGGCATTTGTGATTGGTTTAAAGAAATACAAACAAGCCAGAGCATTTTTTCCCTATACCAGAATGATAATGGGTTCAGCCAGACCTTTCTCCAGCGCTGGCACAGCACTAAAATGAAGTGTGGAGATAGGTCTGGCTATGCGAATCTAGTGCGATCATAGAGTGGGGTTTATTGACAGCTATTATATAACTGCACAGTAGGGTGACCAGATGTCCTGCTTTATGCAGGACTGCACAGCATTTTTATCCATTGTCTCGTGTCCCACATATTGAGACAATGTCCCGCAATTTAATTGGCTCTAGTTTTCAAAAGTCAAACCAATGGCTGTGAAGAAGGCGGGAAAGGCTGTCATCACAGGGCTGTGTTTGTTGTCAAGCAAACTGCACACACGTGGGTCAAGTGCAGGTTAACCTGTCGCCGTTAACCTGTCGCCGTCTTTGCTGCCTATGCTACGCCCAATGGGGAAAATTGAAAGTCACCACAAAGTCACAAGCTATGCAGATTTAGGCGGAATATGATGGAAACGACCACAAAGAAAAGGAAATGCAGCTACAACAAAGACTGAGAAACTACTTATAACCGGGTGAAGCCGGCGCAAGGCACGATGTGAAGCGACACAGTGCATGTGAGCCTCACAAGAAAGTTGTGGCTCAAAAAGAGATATGCCGGTCTATGGATGCATTCCTACTGAAACCCAAAGATGATTGCCAGACAGGTAACAGCAGTACACAGTTTAGTCAGATTCAGCGTTGATGAGAAGCACTGTACTTTTAAGAGTTATTGGGATAGAAAAAGGGAATACATGTGTGCAAGCAGACTATTGCATAAGGCCATAAGAACTGTGAAGCTTCCTTTTATGCTCACTGTATTTACTTAGTGTGGGAGTTGGGGAAAGTTGCAAGTCCTTCACATGCTAAAGGCCTAACCTGTAACCTGTATAGTCTACTGTGTGCTACTGAATCAACCAGAGGGCAAAGCATAGAGATGTTATGAGCTAAGAGGCTAGAAATGTTTTTATTTTATTTAATTTTTTAAGTTAGATAGACATTACATCAAAATTTTAGACTACCTCTCAGCATTACAATAGCAAACATACTAGTTGTCCCACATTTGGTTTGTTGGGATATGGTCACCCTACTGCACAGTGAAAAAAATTTTTTTTTATTGTCATTCTATGGGTTGAGTGTCTATAACAAATAGGATTCTTCCCAGCAATTTATTTGTCTCTTTAAATGTAGCAAATAATTAAAAATAAAACAAATGTATACAAATAAATGTATTCTATATGAGTCATTGAAATACATGGAATTATTAAATATCCCAATTCTGGTCTGGGACATGTCTGGGATTATACGCAAAAGCACAAATTATTGAATGTCGAATGTATTGAAGGTGCTGTCTCTTTCGGTTCATTTATGGCAACTTTTTTAAATTCTCCATATATCTGTAAAGTATTCGACAGTAATCAGCACCTTTAAAGCAAGGAAGCCATTGGAAATACTAGTTGTGTTTTGGAGGGAACGGTGGCTTGGACTGAAGGACCAAGGCGTGACGCTTACTTATTTCCCCAAGGAGCACCTCCTCCATCAAGCCTCCTCCTAAGTTGAAAAATGTAAAGAACTTTTGGGGCGCAATGAAAAAACATCAAATACTGTGTTTTTCCTTTAATAAAGGGATACGAGGAGATATTTACAAACAAAATGATTTCATTTGAATACAAAAAGTAGGCTACATTGGGTTTTGAATAATTTCTGCTTCAAACTGTATTTAATAATTATGTAATTATTTATACTTTAAACTGTATAAACAAAGTAGAGTAAGTATCTAAGACATAATTGAGACATAAAACAATATATAGTGCTGTTAAAATACAGGAATAAAAAAAAGCATGCCCAGGCAGGGGGAAGGGTACTCGGACAGTCTCTGTCAAAGTGCATGGTGTGTGGAACTCCATAGAAAATACCCATGGTGGTCAAGGGAAAATATAGGAAAAAAAAATTAGTGTAATCGGACGCCCATTGGTTGACTTTTACCGGTAGTAAGAACTTTGCTAGAAAACTTGTATGAAAACAGTGGTAACGTCTAAAAGAAAAGGGGTGGGGGTTCACAAGTACGTCTGCGCTATGTATAGATGGAACAGCAACAGTCTGAAGCGTATAAAGTCACGGAGCTAAATAATGAGCGGTGAATAGGCGGCCGACTTCATCGGGTTACATTAAACAGAGTGCTGCCTATGGAAGTAGGAAATCAGGCGCTATAGACAGCGGGCAATGCTGGATAAGAGGCAGACGGCGGTGCTCTTCATCGGATATATGAAACAGTGCTGCATATCGAAGTTGGAACAAACAAAACGTATTTTATCTGTCGAAACTACACTTTCTGTCGCACCCGGTCTTTTGAAATAATGACTAATAGTCTTCATACTTTGCGTATGCTGCTAGCTAATTTTAGCTATCTATAGTACTATCTAGCTCACTGCGGTTACTCATTACTTTTTGTGCTAGAAAAAAAGAGTGGATCACATGATTTCTTTTTCAACGCACATTGGTTCAGCGCAGTGCTTGCGTCATCGTAATTGTTGCGTTTAATGCGTTATCAACCTTTTTGTTGAGGAAAAAAGGCTGTTTGGCAGAATTTTGTAATACTCCTAATTACAAAATTAGTTTTTAGTATTAGTATTTTTAATAGCAAATGCATGAAATGAAACGCTCGCACTGTCGATGCTAAGACATCATTTTTTTTAGCATTCCACAACTCCAGTTAACAAAGTTCAGATCTCTGGTTGTGGATGTTTTATTTGGAAAGATTGCTGAAAAAAGTCGAGGCCATAATGCCATTACACACTGAATTGACCTGGAAAAACCTGTTACCATGGACAGGGTTGGTTATCCAGTTTGAGATTTAAGCGCCACTTCCAAGCGATTATGATCAGGTTACACGATCTTATGTAAAAATATACCCCAATATATTCCAAACTCATTAAAAGGAAAATGACGACACCTTGTGGACACTGCATCAAAGGCATGCATGCACGAACGAATTTGAACGAAGCACATTATCCTGTATTCACGATAGCCAGCAACAAAAATGGAACAATGAAGCCCTATTTCACACACAACTGCCTTTCAATATTATTGGCCCACACGTCCACGGTTATCAGTCAGTCTGAGGGAGATCAGATGACATGCATACAAACCAACTCTCCGCGGCAATCATAAGCAGGAAACAAGGGAGAGTCAATGACCTTTATTTATCCATACATGTGCCACTCAAACAGGAAAAGATGTTACAGGATTTACCCTTGAAGAGAAGCATAATGGATCACTTATTTTTCCTCTACATTGAGGCCATTGACAAGGATGAAAAATAAAAATGAAAGACAATAATGGTCGTAACAGTGTAAACAGTAATATACATAAAAGCAAAACAAAATAAAAGGAAAAGGTATCAGTGACTTCAAATTAAAATGTTGGGTAAGTTAGTATGAATAAGAACAAAAATCCTGAAAACCCTAACTTTTTTTTAATTTTTTTTCCAAATAACAGCTTAGCATACATTTCTACATAGCATGCAATAAGGCACCTATCTAACACAAGGAAGAAACCTATGCTACAGTTTGAAGCACAATTGTTATTCAAAGAAAATATTGCTCACCATATTACCTCCCATAAAAACAGTATATCTCATTCCCTTTCATGTGACCCAAACCATATCTAAAAAAATACATCAGTTTGTAAAAGATTACAGACCAGTAAATAGAGCGCAATCCCATGGAATCAGATGTCATGTAAAAGCAAGCTTTTTGTAAGTCTTGTAGTAATCACCTTTATATTTACACAGTATTAAGCAGTTTAACCAAATTGTCACAATTTTGTAGATCATTTAACAATATCCAATACACAGGTATTTGATTTAAGCCTCCAAAACAATGAAGAAACTGCCGACACATTTAGGTAATGCTGGCTTACATGGGGAAATGAGTAAATAATTAGGACACGGTTCCTTTTGTAATATGCTACCCAGTATGTTTATTTAATATGCATTTCCTCGTAGCTAGAATGGAATCCATAATAGAAAGGGTTTTAGCAAATATTGCTCTCTGTACAACAGTACAAACCCCTGTAATCTAAAGGGAAAAAAAAAAAAAACCTAAGAGGAGCTGATAAATGGTTTTAGTTGGTGTGTTTCGATACAGCCCAAATCTTACAGCATGTGAGCACCTGCAACATATTCTGGTAATTGCAAAACTTAGCCAAAAAAAGAGGAAAAAAGTAGAGCCAAGGAGAATCTTATCAAAAATGTCATCTTCTGGAACATAACAGCACACTGGTAACCTATACATATATATATATATAAAAGAAAATCTTCAATTATTTACATAGAATTTCTTTTTGCTTAACATGAACTATGACTATAGGAAAAACGGCCAATTGAAATCATCAAGACAATAGAACTTTTCTTGATCACCAATCGCATCAGTTGCCCAGTGTGCCACATCTCATGAATCAAGTTACATATGCCCACCTGAAGGTATATCCACTGAATTCGGCTATCCAAAAGCTAAGTCAGAAGGGCAAGCATTGTTCAGGTAACATTGTTAGCTAGAATATCAAATCACTGTTTTTTTCTCCTTTAAAAGCATTCAAGAAGTTCTGGAATAAGTCCAGCACAATCACAAGTACCTCAATACAATGAGAGGGTCACTCCCAAATATTTTCACCTCTTCAAACTGAGCAAAGTCCTGGGTACTACTCAGCCAACATTCTGTTCCAGCTCTGAATTTCAGATTACTCATCCAGGACAAGACTTTTCCACCTGAAGACTTGTGATTTGTCACTGCTCTTAGTTTATCTGCTCTGCTAAAACAGTGATGTGCTGACCTGACCTTTAATACCTACGGATGTGGACTTGATATTTGCTCTGACTACATTAAGGATGAGACCATTGTTATAAACAGGTGAGCAGGGGCGCACACACACATGGGATGGGGCTCACTGATCTATGTGAATCCTGTGATGCCTGGAGAGGGAGGATGAATGGTTAAAGCCTTTTCCACACTGGGAGCACCTGTATGGCTTATCACCAGCTGCGATGCGCTGTTTTACAATGGTGGTGTGAGGGAACCCCTTTCCTGAAGGAATGGCGCTGTACTGCTGCTGCTGTTGTTGCTGCTGCTGCTGCTGTTTCTCATCCAGGTGAACTCTCTGATGCCTGGAGAGAGAGGAGGAGTGGTTGAATCGCTTTCCACAGTGAGAACAGGTGTAACTCTTCCCTTCAGAATGGACTCTTTGGTGCCTTGACAGAGAAGAGGAATGGTTGAAGCCCTTTTCGCAGTGGTGGCACATGTAGGGCTTGTCTCCCTGCTGGTGCATTCTCTTCATGGGACTTCCGTAAACGAAGCCCTTCCCAGGCTGAGCAGTGGGATACATGGGGTTCTGCAGGTGGATCTTGTGATGTCGAGACAGAGAAGAGGAGTGGTTAAAGCCCTTGCCGCACTGGGAGCAGTTGTAGGGCTTTCCTCCAGCATGGACAAGCTGGTGTTTCTTCAAATGGCGCTTGCGAACAAAACTCTTCCTGCATTGGTTGCATTTGTATGGCTTCTGGCCAGAGTGAACACGCTGGTGCTCCCGTAGGGTGGCAGCAGCAGCAAAACACTTGCCACACTGTGTGCAGCGGTGGGGCTTGTCACCCATGGCTGCAGCGTGGGTTTTCTGGTGCTGTTTCAGATTGGAAGTTGTAGCAAAGCCCTTTCCACACTGGCCACATGTGTAAGGCTTATCACGTGCATGGAGCTCCTGGTGCTTCTTCAGATGCCTTCGGCGTACAAAGCTTTTCCTACACTGGGAACACTTGTAGGGCTTGTCTTCTGAATGCATCTTCATGTGCTCTCTGAGGGTGATGGCAGCTGCAAAACTCTTGCCACATTCTGAGCATCTGTGGGGCTTATCTGGCAAGTGGATCATCTGGTGAGACTTGAGATTGAAGGAGTCTATGATACCTTTGCCAACCATATCCACTCCGGTAGGGATATAGGGCTTTTCTTTCATGTGGATCTTCATGTGCTGCTTAAGGCTGGCCTCCACAGCAAAGCTTTCACCACAGTGGACACATATATAAGGGTTGAGGTCTTTGTGGATCTCAAAATGCTGATGAAGATCTGCGATGCTGCCGAATATTTCCCCACATTCGTTGCATTGTAGGCCATGGGCCTCATGTATGATGACACCGTTCTCAGACTCCACCGTCAGCTCCCCACCATGGTCAGACTCCACTTTCACTACATGGTCGTGTTCTGCCTTCAGCAGCACTTCTCCCAACAGAGCTTCGTTTGATGCTGTTCTAACTTCTGCCCCGGTAAAACAATGCATTTCTGCATGCTCCACTTTTATGTAGTCGTGGTCCGTCTCAGCTACTATGGCTTCCACACAGGTAACAGCTCCGAGCTCTGGGCCTAGGCCCTGGATCTTGGCCAGATCCGAGCCATGAATCTCCAACTCTAAACCACGCTTTTCCTCAGTCATGATCTCCGTTTCTGCACCATAGTGAAGGTCGACCTGGCTGTGGGCTATGACACACTCCGACCCAAGCGTGTCAAGGCCGGGTGTGTCACATTCAGTCTCTGATTCGGCCATGAGAACACACTCCAGCCCAACGACCTCCGTTTTCCTGCCGGACGTTGACGTTTAAGGGAACTGGGTATGAGGAGCTCGTCCTGGTTCAGCACAGCACAGCACACAGCAAGCAGTTCTGTAAGGCAGTTGGAAACAAAATAAATAAAAGTAAACGTGTTTGCAATGCATCATTGCATGACAGTGACCAGCATTTATGTCTGAATCCATACACTTGGATTTAACCTTAAATACTCAACCGTTAAGCATGTCATGTAATTTCTGTTTATAACACCAATATGAGAATGACGTTTATTTTTATTACTGTTCAGACAAACACAAAATATGTTCTTGTTAGGCACACCACAATGATCAGATATTTCCGAAATAATAAATCTAATCTAAAAACTAATATTTTCTCTTGCAAGTTATGAAATAATGCATGATGCGAATTGATGTGTATACTACATATACCTCAGAATTGTGATGGCCTACTGTTGCAACAGAAATGGTGTTATGCTTAATTGTGGGTGTCAAAGAACATTACAGAAAAACACCATAAAAGGCAATTTAACAGTGTATTTTATGCAGCTTGATATAAGGTCTGAATATTAACTGCAGCTCGAATAATACGCACTATTCGTGTACTATTCGCGCAAATGCATCACGCAGCGATTTGGTTCATTTTAATTAACATGCCTATGCTACAGATGCCCCCAAATTGCAGGTTAAATTCACAGTAGACGTGCTAGTAGGCACTTTGCTAACAATTTTAGCGCCCAATACGAGCTCTATTTTACTAGCCAAAAACAATTCACAAAATCGGAGTGGACCACCACAGAGACGCAGTTATAAGCATCAGTCACCACTTTGTGTCTCTTATTTAAACATCATGGGGCTTGTTACTCAACTTCATTAAGCATTGTGCGAGTAGGAAATACATGCAAATTCAGTTGTTGCCTTAATAAGCATCTGATGATTGTTAGCCTATCCAAACAGCTACATATAGCCAACATAGCCGCTAGTTAGCTGGCTATGATGGGGGGAACTGGTTAACGACAACCCCGTATTGTTAGCAGCTAATATGTTTGCGAATATAGCGCGCTAACTAGCTCCATAGCGAGCAATTAGCGAGTATGAGTTATAGTTCTAACAATGACCGTAAACGCGTAGATTTTCGGGAAAAAATATAGTATGATTTCAGTACAAGTGTGCATTTCAAAACCTTCTAAGACACACTCGCCAACGCGGAAATTCTCATTGTGCGTAGAATTAACAGGCCATCTTGTTGTGCCACACCACCACTTCCAGTTAGCCAAGATTAGTCTCGCCTAAAATGGCTGCCGCTAGCTAGCATTGGACAGTTCGGCTACCGCCCTTCAAAATAGTCTAATCTTATGCCACGTATTCTAAAATGCGAGCAGGATAACAACCACAAACTATTCAGGTTATTAAACAGCAAACTTTCCAGATGCTTTCCTGGCTGCATTGGCCATTGTCGTTTTTAAGTTATCAACAATCAGATGTATATTTAGCAATAAACTCTCACCGTGGAGCTTACTAGCTGAAACAAAGATGGCTAACACGAAGGCGACGAAAAGCCCGGGAAAGGCATCTATTTATTACATAAGAATACATACAAAATATAGAAGAAAACATGTGCATCATATAGCTACACATATGAGAATCACATAAAATAGTATAATATCAGTTGCTAGATAAACGCTATTGAGTTACGTACAATAAAGCACGAGGTAACCTGGCTACAAACCCAAAGCCCTCCTTAATGCGGCAGCATTCTACGAGCAGAAGACACGACCTCAATGGCGGCCTTGCTTCGCGATAGCAAGCACGAAACTACAGAATTAGCGCACTGGCTACCTAGCTTTATCGCCAGGCTAACTAGCCAGCTAAACTAGGTCGCTAGCAAGGCTATCGACAAGTTCAGGCGTTTGGCACCTAAACAGAACGGAAGCCTGCTAAAACCGCCCATCCGACCACGTTAACTCAAGTTTTGTATGCCAAGGTAAATTCAATATAGCACCAAAAAGTTAGGGGATTTCTCCACTATTGATCATTAGCCCTTTGCCCTAAATGTAACATTATCATGCGTGACGCTGCCATGGTAGTTCTGTCCAACGGAGCATTTCAGAGAATAGGCCTAGTGTGGTGTATTTTTCCATTAGCAACGTATACAAAGAACGCTTCTAAATTATTAGATTTGTAATCGGACATTGTTAAACAAATACAATCGACAGTATTTGCAGGTAGTTGTTATGTTCCAATGTAAGGCACTATGGAATCATCTTAATCCTTATATAAAGCATTAAGCACTCACGCTTTAAAGCGATGTAACTTGTGATAATCGCTCCAAATCGAAATACGCTACATAATAATACCCTCAAAGTGTGTGCCAACATAAAACAATACACCCACCTTTCTATCAGTTTTTGATTGTTGACAAAAGATCGGTTGTGCTATAAACTCGAGACTGAAGATAGCTGCAAGCTTGGCTGTGCTTCGTCAAACTGGTGTGTCTTCCTCTCTCTCCTCCCTTTCTGTGTAGCTCGCGCCACAGCTCATCTGGCGCCAACGACTGAGGACCCTACACACTTCGGGGAGCGTATCAATGTAGAACTCTTTATCGCCACCTATAGTCCGGGGGTTAGCACATACACTTTGTTTTCTAAGGGAAACATTTACATTTACATTTAGGGCATTTAGCAGACGCTTTTGTCCAAAGCGACTTACAAGAAGTACATTTTGTCAGAAATGAACAACAACAATAGGGTTGATATGTTGATAATGTTGATAGGTAGATATGCGATAGAAAATGGATGGAATGGATGGATGTCGTGCTCTGGAATGAGACATAATATGAAACCTGGCCCAATAACTGGAAATGATGTGCAAATGCTTCACAAGAAACAGGACTGCAATCGGCCAGATGGTGCCGATGGTGCCCCCCCCCCCCCCCAAAAACAACAACAACAATAAATATAGCTGCAAGCAGCAATTAACGGGGCCAAGCCTGGACATTAGTAATCTAAAGTAATCTATAGTAATCTAAAGTAATGTAGTAATCTAAAGTAATCTATAGTAATCTAAAGTTGTCTATAATAATAATAATATCTTTATTTGTATAGCACTTTTCAAGCATATACATCACAAAGTGCTTTCCAGAGAAAAATAAAGATTAAAATGAATAATAAAGTACATAAACAAGCATAAAAGCGAAAACATTATATAGAAA
>OMPB01085799.1:25902-42245 GCA_900312615.1 Stylephorus chordatus | reverse complement strand
GGACACCTTGGCCTTGGCCCTGCGGCTGTCCCTGATGAGGTTGTCGTAGGCGAACTTGAGAGCGGATGGCGTGAACGTGCCGCCCGCGATCCACTGTAGGTTCTTGACGGCATTCTTGAAGGCGGACATGGAGTTGATGTTGGGGTCATTCAGGCGAATCACCTCAAAGGTCCCGTTGTGACTGTATTGTACAACTCCGACCCGCGTGCCTGTTGGGGAAGATATTTTGGCAAAACATTTTTAACACTAAAGGGTTTTCAACTGTGTGGCTGCAGGTTAGCCCTTTAAAATTGGAATATAGTTTGTAATTCCAACAGCTAAGCTGAGGCTAAAGCTTCTTTTTTTTCTGTGTAGTTATTTATTGACCTTTTAAGTTGTTAACATTTTTTGCATCTGAAGTGCGACTTCCTTAGAAATCCTATGACTCACAGTCAGTTTATCATAAGTCCAGCTGTCCAAACATTTTGGATTTCTACAGAATTTATTTTTGGAAAAAGTGTTACGTTTGATTATCATTTATGGCATACTTTTATGGCATGTTAGCATGCTCGAAAGTAATGCCAGTAAAAGAATCTAAACGGCTCAGAGCACTTCTTTTTTTGCATTAGTTTACCAGTAAGTGATGTGGGGTCGTTGGCCATAGAACCGAGTCTGTCGATGGTATTTATGACAAAGTTCTTTTCCAAGGTGAAGTTTGTCAGCCCGACGCTCTCCGAGCTGTCAATGACAAACACAATGTCCAGGGCTCCGCAGCGTTTCTCACAGTCTGGTGAAAGGCCAGAAGAGGATTAACTTTGGGAGAGACAAACTGCTTCAGGCTTTGCTTTCAGTATGAGCACACATATTGGTGTACACTTACCACAACAACCACACGTCTCCCTGATGTAGGTCATGACATCACACTCCTGTGATCAAAGCGAGACAGACTTCCAAATTCAAACAGAATTCATTAGCATGTGGCCCGCTGAACATATGATGGGAAGACCGATTATGACTCGGATGATCATGAAGTTTGACGCCCCAAAGATCATTAGGGGGGTTATTTACAAAACAAACACACATGCATTCAACAAAATAGTCATAATTATTATTTGTAGCATTAATTGCATCATCTAACCCCAGAATGTTCTACTTCCATTCTTATCTGGAATTAAAACCTCTATCCATCAATAATCCATGAAATGTCATATGACTCTTAACTACACCCTAAAACCACTTTTTGGGGTTGTAAATTGGTGTATTAGGCTTAGTTATTGTGAAACACACAAGTCCTGGTCGTAATTTCAACATTTCGGTGCAAATTGGCATAAACTTCATATATGTTCTGTAAATTTGGCTCTTCATGCCACCTACAGGTTCAACTCTGCCATTGAAATAATGACGTAGGCGCGAGGTTTTCCTCCGCTCTGACGTCACACATGGGTGGGACGGTAGGCAAGAGGCAAGACGACTGGTGTTTTAATGAGGAATTGCTATGTACCGCCCCTCTGACTGTGAACGGCTAAACGCATTTTTCGAAAATTTTAAGGAGGCGTGGTCAAGCGAGAAATGGTATGTGTAGTTACACTTTAACTTTGGTTATACTTGGTTTTAAAGATGAATTTTTATTTAAAAAATATATATCTTTTTTTTCCCATTAAATTCAATTAAAAAATATATTTTTTTTAAATTTAATTTTAAATACTCTTAGTTTTAAAAGTAAGTTGTATAAATGCATGGAAAACTGCTAGTAAAGGATCTGCTGCCATAACACATGATCACTGCAGAACATCACTCACTGTGAGCCCAGGGTCCCCTGCTGCTCCGCCGTCACCCTGAACAGGAAGAGACAGAGATGGGGGTGTCGTTACTCACAGTCAATGCTCCCAATGGCATCATTGTGTGATTGTAAAGGCAGTGTCTTACAACAGTCCCGGGGTCCCCCCTGGGTCCTCTGTTTCCTGGTCCCCCTTGTGTTCCAGGCTCACCCTGAAGGGATGAAACATTACAAAGTCACTCACCCTTCTGCATTCACATTATAACTATACATATGTATAGTTATTTATTTATATCTATATATACAGTATATATATATAGATATTTGTAGAGAGATGGATATAGATATAGATCTATAGAGATGTATCTATATACAGTATATATAGACGTATACCGATATACAGTATAAATGTATATAAATATTTAGGTTTATTATTATTTATTGGATGTGTGCTCCTCTGTCTCCCTGTGTTATAGATATATATAGATATCTATATAGATAGATGGGTATAACTTACGGGCTCTCCGTCCACTCCTCTGTCTCCCTGTGTTCCCTTTGAGCCACACGCTCCTCTGCTTCCCCTGGGCCCTTTCCTGCCGGGGTCGCCCCTGTCGCCCTGGGAGTGACACCGTCAGATGGATCTGTTACGCGGTCGTACAAGGCGTCATTTCTCATGAGACAAATCGGACACTTTACCGTGGGTCCCCTTAATCCTGGGTAACTGAAGCCACCTCTTCCTTTGTCACCCTTTCAATGGAAAGAAAGACACGGTAAACGTAAGAAACAGCATGTCGATTGAGCTGCTTTTGATTAGAATAAAGGTGCGTTGAGCAAATCAAAAGAAAGGGTCTCTTTCCCCGACCTTTGGTCCTCTTATACCGGTGTCCCCTCTCAGCCCAGCTTCTCCTGGGTGTCCCACGGTGCCCTGCGGCCAACAAACACAACATTCCACTGTACTCTCAAGAGGCCAAAACAAGTGAGATTACCAAAAAAGAGTAGGCTGTGTTTTTGTGTTTAGGGCATGGTAATCCTCTGATGTAAATATTTGGAAACGCTGTTATAAAGGATGTACGTTGGGCCCGGCGCTTCCTGGGTTTCCTGCCTTTCCCCTGGGACCGGGGAGTCCCTGGTCTCCCTGGAAGAGAAGCAGAAATGGCAGAAGGACATGGCTGAAAAGAAACAGCGCTGTGTTGTATTTGTACTGTACTTCCATGGAGTCTTCTTTTTTTTTTTTTACATTTAGAGAGCAGCAGTTCAGACTACATTGGCAAGACACACAAAGCCATGAAGGGGGAGGCTGCAGCGATGCAGCTTCAACAGAACTGGTGACTCATATACCCTTCCTCCCCATATATCCACTTACAGGGAAGACTCTCCTCACCTTCGCTCCTTTGTGTCCATCTTCCCCGGTATATCCTCTGCCTCCCTCAGACCCTTGTTCTCCCTTTAAGATAAATGATTACATCAGTATTTGCACCACAACCTTAACCTTCCAATAGATGAACCCAATACAACAGCACTGTAGAAACAACAAGTCTCTTCCGCAATCCCCTGCAATGCATGTTACCCATTTCTCTGTTCATGTGGTGGGAATGTCAAATGACAGCTGTGGGAAATCAATTCAAAACAATTAGACAATCTGCCTTTGTTTAAATAACCAACAAATAGGACTTGAAAGGTTCCTGTTTGAAAACGGCAATTAGGCCCATGGATGGTAAATCTAAGTTGTTTGGCTCTCTCTGTTTCACTGTTCTAAACTCCTTCATTTATTTGTATTTTTCAGTATTTCATTCAATTTAGTACATCTAACTTAAAAATGCAGGCAAACAGATTTGATTTCCCAATTTGATTCAATTTTTGTTATGTTGGTACAGTATGACGTTACCTTCCCTCCTTTCCTCCCATCAGCTCCACGCGCACCCTTTGGTCCAGCAACTCCTCGTCTCCCCTAGTAAACATTTATTCAAAAACATTTTTCTCTGCGGATAGATAAAGTTCACGTTCCAGACATTACATTTGTACATTAACTTAATAGGAAGTTGAAATACTGGTTCTCCTTTTGGTCCCGGGGCTCCATCTTCCCCCTGCAGGAGTTAAATAAACAGCGTTCAGTCATTCAGCTGAGCCTCGGTGATGGCGGTGGTGATAGTAGCGGTACCAAATCTGGTATCGTACCGGCGGTGGCTTCTCTCCTGGCAGCCCTGGGTACCCGGGATTTCCTACATCTCCCTAGGAAAAATTAATAAAAAAAGATTGATTTTGGGGGTTATTTACAAGCACAACGTCTAAACAAGGTTTTTCTCAGGTGCGTTTTGTTGTTACGGTGATCTGAGGGCTACCTTCGGTCCATGTTCACCAGCAGGACCAGTCGGACCTGGTCTACCGGGTCGCCCCGAAACACCCTGTGGTACACGTTTAAAACGGTATGTAAAACCTGTTCCAAGATACAGATTATATATATATATATATATATAGACAAAGACAAATTCTTTGTTGATACAAGAAATGATCTCTGTCTGCATACTGTAATTGGTGGAACTGCAATGACAGTGGCGAGCATCCAATCAGATAAATGGAAAATGCACAGACCTTCTCTCCTGCATTGCCTTGAGGGCCAGTGTTGCCAGATTCACCAGGAAAGCCATCTGGTCCCTTTCAGAGACATAACAGGCTGTTAATACTACAGCACACACACACACATAATATACTCCACAAAAGCTTCTCCATTAAGAGGGTTATGTATAGACGGCTTATGTTAACCATAATATAATTTTATAGAATAGAATCTGAATCCATCAATTCAGAATATAATACTACAGAGCAGCTTCACAGTATGGTGATGTTTAATAAGTTGTTACACCAGTTGGTGGAAACAATAACTATAAACTCACTTTGTCCCCTGGATCGCCTTTACAACCTGGAGCGCCAAGTCGACCAGTCTTTCCCTGAAGAGATGTCCCCAAAGGAGATGCGTTAGCGAGTGTACACCAAACATGACGCCCCGGGCCCCTTTCACGCCGAAGACTCAAAAACTTACTTTTTGTCCGTCAGTTCCATTCCTGCCTGGTAATCCTGACGTACCCTGATCAGCAGGTGGGAGAAGAAACGCATGAAATACGGACAATCTAGGGCTTGTTCTCGACTTCATGTTCTACTTCACATCACTGATAGAGGTGTACAATGGATCCACAACTACTGAAACATAACACGTAAAAAGGGTACTTGACCTTTGCTCCTGTAGGTCCAGTTTCACCCTGTCCAGACCAAAAAAAAAAAAATTTGTCAATGTGTGTTCATTTGAGTTAATACCTGTTCATTTTATAGTTAAGGCTCATCAAAATACAAATGCTTGATACTCACCCTGTCCCCCTTGAACCCAATCTCTCCCTGTGTTGGGACACAGAAGAAGAGGTTATCGAGAGAACAAGTAAAATGATTATATCCTGGGTAGGTCACATCCAATGACCAATACAATACCAATTACAAACCTTGGAACCTGGTCGACCAATTGGACCTTCAATACCAGGGTCCCCCTAAGAGGTAAAAAGATGCATATTATTCGTAGAGGTAGTTGTTGTATATAAGTAGCAGCATATATATGTATTGCATATGTATGCAAACCAATAATGATGTGCTGTTGTCTAACATACGCACTACAGTGCTTCTTGTACCTGGTAACCCTTTTCCCCCTTGAACCCTCGATGACCACTTCCTCCTTTTGTACCCTAGAAATGAGAAAATCACTGAAATGTAAATGAAATGAATAAATAGAAATACATTAATTATTTCCATGTTTCTTAAGGTTCTGACCTTGACTCCTCTGTAGCCTTTTGGCCCATGAATGCCAGGGGTCTCCAGACAGGAAGGTCTATAACACTATAAAATAAACACATTTCAATGGATAGAAAATAAATAAATGAAAACATGATAACAGGGTGGTAACAAGGGAAAAGTTATAGTTGATAAAATAATAATTGACTTGATTAGCATTCGGCTTTCAGTGCAGTCAAATTCAAGACTTACCTGCAAATAAGCTTCATGTTTCTGAAAACAAACAAACAAACACAAAAAACCAGGACAATCAACTAAAACCATAATATTACACATTCAGTGTTCATTAATGCATTTCAAGAAGGCAATAATCGGTGTAATTACCATGACTTTTATGATGCGGTCAATGGAATCTGTCATTATTTTCGGCCGCCCATCGACAATCGCAACGGCTATGTAGTTGTCGCGGTAAACCTCTGACGGAGAGTTCGCTATCTCCCTCATTCCGGTTTCATCGACGCTGCTGGAGGCAGCTACTGAGAAGATGCGGATTCCTTTCTCCCTGGCCCTCTCAGCGGACACCTTGACCCCTCCACAAGGGTGTCCTGTCACGTGACCATCGGTGATCACCACGGAAAAAAGCGCCGCCCTCTGCCCGGAGAAGCGGGACATCTCGTAGGTCATGTTGGCGAGGGCACAGTCTATGTAGGTGCCTTTGCCCAGGTACTGGATGCCACTCAGACTCCTGATGAAGCTCTCCCTGGTGGCGAACTGACTGAACACCACCTGCTTCTGGGAGAAGTGGAGTCCTCCCAGGGACCAGGTGATGCGCACCTGGTCCCTGTATTCCTCATCGGCCAGCCTCTGGGCGAACATCTTGGTGAACTCCTTGATGTTTTCAACAAGAATGCCAGGGGGAGACTCTTGCAAAGCGATGGTCTCTGAGGTGTCGATGGTGAAATACAGTCTGATGGGGCAATCAATGAACTCTGCAAGAGGGATGTGTAGAGAGTTTAGTCAATGTGTGATAAATGAATAAAGAATTCCACTGCCCTAATATATATAGTTTCAAAAAGAATGTATCAAAGGATTGGAAACATGTTGACTCTGATTTTAACTCACTCTCACAACCTTTAGAATTGGGTGGAGGTGGGGTGGGTGAGTCCCCTTGCCCTGGTACTGGTCTTGGTCCACGAAGAGTTAAACCTTGTGGGATCGCATTTTCCAGAATGCTCAAAAGAATAAATCCTAGTAGCAGAGGCATCTCCCTTAATTCTGGGGAACGAGAAGGCAAATGGGACAGTAAGAGGTAGATGACTGGAATCTGACTTTCCCTTTGCAGTGCAGGAAATGGCTTCCAAACAAATAGTATTTACAGAACGTATCTCTGGAGGACTTTGAATGTTATATTGACTGTAGACAATGCACGATTAATAACCATCCTGGAAATATAATGTAAGAACAACATTTTGGCATTACTTTCTACCATTTTAAATACCAATAATTTTCTTGCCACACAAAAACGACATACTGTAATTTATATTGTATACATTTAAACAACTAACTAATGATTATGTAGGTAGGTCTACCCTGTGAGATATATGTACAAAAATGACTGGTGATTTAAAGCAACTGCATGGCATAAAGCTGTGTTCCATGCATTTCAATAAAAAGAAGGAAAATATTATTAACCTTATCTCTTCATCCTTTGAGAAGTAATGTTTAAAACAACTACAGTATAGAAAAAAAATCACTCACCTATAGGCTATTATAAGCCACTGTAAAAGTTTTGAAAAAGTAAACCGCAGTTGTTTAGAATGTCAGGGAATGTGAGTACTTTCTATTTGTCTATAAAGATAGCCATCTCTAACCGGAAATGACCATATCGTCGACTTTAATCAGGGTCTGGTCCTCGAGCTGAGGCAGCCGTCTTTCATCTGCGGATTCTGCTCTTAACTAGCACGCGTGCCCGCGCGGGCTCGTAACCATAAATGGAGCAACAGGAAGGTCTTTGGAGTAACAATCGTTTTTTACCCCCTGAAGCAGTCGCCAGTTTTAAAAACAGAATAGCACGATCCTTTCAACTTAGATACTGTAATGTAAGAATAGAGTAGATATTTAGCAGTCTCCAACTGCAGTGCTTCAGTTGGAGACTTCTCTTCACATAGCAGGCCTACGTCAATATTGTATTCAGACATTATAGGAACCTTTTTTTTTCTAGTTTTTTTAAGTTTTTGTTTCGATTCTTTTATCACAGACATATGTTTTCGGTTTTTCACATATCTGACATGTTTTGGCAAAAACATTTGCCTTCATCAGAGCTGGTAAGTTTTTGCCGAAACATGTCATATGTGAAAAACCGAAAACATATGTCCGTGATAAAATAATCCATAAAAACTATCTATAAAAGAAGACATAATGAACTTAATTGTACTATTATAGGAACCTAAGTAGCCTTACACATTATTATTTGTTTCTAACTTTGATGTTTTACTTCATGCTATTTTTTCCACATTGAAAAGCATCTTTAACACTGTAGCTTGTGAAGATAATAAAATGTAGGCCTAGTTATTTAAAGGCTGTATTATACTATTAAAAACATAGTAGGGCCTATAGCATCTGTTGTAATTGCCTCCAGGAGCAAGAACGTAAAAATCCTATTTTATTGAATGTAGGGCTGCAACACACCGTACGCTACACTTTAATGACCAAACAACTTAACAGCTAGAGTCTAGACTCTAGACTGATCCATTATTGCCTTAAATGGGAAGAGCTGCAAGGTTTGTGTAGCAGCTAGAAACCTGTGTGTCTCTTTGGTCCTTCTCTTTGGTGGCAGGTCTCTTCTATTTTATTCTAACAAAGTCACAATATCGGACCACATAGCTACTACAGTCCCTGTTACTTTAAGATAAGAGGAATCCCTAATGCCAGCAATATTTCATTGACTTTAAAACGTATCAGCGTTTCTAAATGACAGGAGCATTAAAAGCCTCATGTCTGTAACTGCCACAGGCATCGCATTATCGTTGTCTCTCACTACAGTTAAGGGAGGTTCTCTGTATGTGGCTTTAAAAGTATACCTTGACATTCTACTCTTTTGTACTCATGCTTCCTTGAATATATTCTCAAATACAGTGGGCGTTCTTTTAACAGATATTATGTAGCCTATTGTCCAAACAACTGAAACTTCATATGTGATTTAATGCTTTATAGATAGATATGCCATCGTTTTTACGTATGTACCAGTGCACTTTCCTCGTGGTGAAAAGTTTAGATAGCCTTTTTTTAAAGAACTCACACAACTTGGATTATGAATAATAACAGAAGTGTGTGTGTGTGTGTGTGTGTGCGCGCGCGTGTGCGTGCGTGCGTGCGTGCGTGTGTGTGCTGTAACTAGGCCTGAACTATGATTTAGCTAATAATGTTGAAAAGGCAAATTATACACAAAGAATTGTATAGTCTATTCATTAGCTACCATTATATGCCATATATCATCCAATTTAAACGTAGTTTAAACAAGCTGTATTGCTATATCCAAAAACAGAAATATTTTAGGACTGGGCTTTCAGAAATCAGTCACCCTAATTGAATAAGGAATGCATTGTTTAAACCAGGTCATGCTTCCTATCCTATCCTAGATTAATAGGTCTGCTGTATATCTGTCACTGCATGCATTGGTGTGACTATGTGTGCAATACCACCAGCTGTTTCAGTAACCTCAGTAATGTTTCATTGATTTATGTGCAACAGAGATAGCGAGAGAGAGAGAGAGAGAGAGAGAGAGAGAGAGAGAGAGAGAGCACTGTGACACCAATACTGTTACAGTTAAAATGACAGCCCTGTCCTAATAAATGTGTTTTAGAATGATAGGAAACTAAAGGCTACTCTTCAGACCCGGGCCTGGTAAACTGATAGCTCAGCGCGTGTTGAGACGTGAGATTGTGTGGAGACCTTTTTTTGCAGTGCCTAAATATACCATTGGGGGGAACACAAGTTACAGGAATACAGTGCCCATGCTAACATGACAAGCAATGACATAAAAGAGGCAATGTAGCTTCTCGATGATTGAGAATAAAGAAAATGGTAGAGTCTGCCACTGCTGTAAATGTTAGTGTATTGTGTTTGAAGGATAATGCTTCTGGGCTAGAAAATATAATAACTGTCATTATGGCTGCTTCCCGACTCAAAACTATTCGTTTTTCATTCTGTTCTTTTTTATTTATTTTTCCCCCTCTTCATTTTAATCTTTTAGAGATTTCCCTCTAGATGCAATTTATAAGGTTCCAACTTTCTTTCAAATGGAAAACAGAGTGGAAACATATATCAGCTTATTATAGGATTCATGCATAATAAGTCAAAACACGATTTATTAGATGCAGTTATTTGTGAATTTATTTAGTTATTTATTATTTGATTGTTAAATTGTTGTCCTTTTTTAGATAAGATTTATAAGATATTGAAGCTTTGGAAATTCTAAAGGTACTGAGTTATTAAATATTGAAAATTTAAATATATTGAAAAATTAAAAATTGAAATGGTATATGTTGCAATAGCACTGGATAAAGCCTTCCGGGGTTGGTTTATTGTTTCAGAAGCCATTCTTAAGAAGAACCAAATGGCTGATGCAGCTCTCCATGTCTCCTTCTCTTCTTCGGCCTCCTGGTTGTAAATATAAACTGCCTGCCACACACATCAAGAGCCCTTGCTTGACAATATGTATGCATATGAAAGTGAGAGAAAAAAAAAACTGAAACAATTGTGTTGCTTATTAATCCTTAAAAAAAGACAGATATTGGGTTAACTCTGTTTGGTTCGTTACTTTAACTTTCCTTAGGTTTGGTGTGGGGCGTATCAAAGCTAGGTGAGTGTGCAGCTGTTCAGTATAAATAATTCAAGACCTTGTGAAAGAAACTGAGGCAAACAAACCCCTGGTGAACTCTATGCAACCCCTCTGCAAGAAGATATTGTAAAGTTGCTCCCACCTAACGATATCAGCACTTGAATAATTAAAAAAAAAAGATCAATTGGCTACCGGATTCTCTGCAGTTACTGTACTCCTGGCATATCATTATTATATTGACAAGGATACAAAACAATTGTTTACAAATTCTACCGAAGATCCTGAAGAAGTAGTTCAAAAAGCAATGATGCACTCAATATGTTATGCTGTTTGATTTGTGTTCTCTAATGGTGGATTTGTACACTGGTCTTTGATATCTCAAATCACATGTAATCAAAATGTATGTTATTTAAATTATTGCTGATGGAGTTGTGCCATATTAAAGAAGTAAGATTTCTCTAGAAAAAGTGCAAGATTTTGAACATCATAGACATTGCAAAAGCGTCCTAACACTATTGCTTATAAATGATCTCATAAGAGCTGGTTCTAATGAGCAAACCCAATACCCAGCATGTAGACAATGCTTTGTGGCTTCCTTTGAGTGATATTGGAAAACTTAAAGGGACCTACTCTACTGAGCATCTTTTCCAGTGGTTCTTATCGCTCACATTATGCACACCGAGACTATACTGTCTCTTATGATAAACATGGATCCTTCAAGGACATGAAGAGAAACTCTGAAGAAGATTCAAAGAGCATACATGATGATTCTATTCAGAGATACTTCACAGCCACTTTACTCGTCGGGCTGCCTAAGAAGGATGCAGCCAAGTATACACGGCAAAAAGAAAATTGCAGATTCAAATAGCTTGTCTGAATATTGCCTTTTGGCCACACCATGCTTTTAAGACGATAGAGGCTCACGACCTACTGCTGGTACGACTGAATGAATGCAATTATACAAATGAGTTTTTTCAGCTGTACTGACAAAAAAAGCACTCTTTCAACTACGGACGATACTGCTGATAAGATGAAGCCTCCTTTGCTCCTGATCAATTTTTCTTTATGCATTACAAAAGTAGCTATGTGGGCTTCATTTTCCTCGTGTCAGAGGAAAATAATTCCTTATCAAAACTGGAATCATTCCCAAATATAAACACAATAATTACTTTTGAATACATTTTTGTAAATAAAACAACTTATTTTTATTCAATCCATGTGCAGACATAAGAGATGCATTTTCAAACAAAAAGATGATACAATAAGTCCATTGCAGTTCTGGCGGCACCATTTTCAACTGTCACCCCGTTTTTTTTTATGTCTTACTTCACCCCACAAAATAAGGCCTCGTTATCAATCCTCAGACTGTAGTGACTCTCATGACCAGCTCACGTGAGCTATTGCTGGGTTGGCCACGAGCCTCTGGCTGCCTTAGGTGACTGAGGAGGTGGAGGATGTTGTAGGGACAGTGTTGCTCCGACAACCCAGTCCCGTTGTTGGGGTCAGCGTGTAAGCCAAGTCCCCCCGTGGCCGTTGCCACAGTTGTAGCGGTGGAGCCTGGGGTCGAAGAGGCAACCACCATCAGGGAGGAGGTGGAGGTGGAGACTCCCACACCAGGGTGCTGCCCCTGACCTGGCTGAGAGAGAGTCCTGTCCGCGGCAGAGTCCTTCAGGTCTTCCCTGTCCTGAGACTTGTCGTAGTTCAGAACCTTCCACTGTTGGTTAACGGCCTGCCACCGATGGAAGATACGGAATACGGAGGGTCCCTCGTGAATAATTAGCGCTGCGGGGATCAGAACATCAGTTAGATGAGGCCACTGACTGGCAGCAGTGCTAAGGAGGCCTCAGAGTTTACATACTGTAGCACTGCAGCGTCACTGTGGGTTCTCCACTGGGTTACAGCAAACAGTGAAAGTTCAGCAGACAATCTAAAGACTGCCAACTCTGATACTTTAAGTATTGTATCAAAATCCCGATGATAAGAGCTGCATTTCATGAATGATTCCAAGTGAAGCGGCGCTCTAGGTACAGAGAAGCACGGCCCTTTTTAGGTATGAGGTTTGTAAAGACTGAGTATACCTACTGGGGTTTGTTCAATAACAGCTTATCACAGTCCAAAATTGCTTATTGATTTGTCCTCATTGAACTCTGAATGTCAGAACATTGAAATCAACTGTAACCTTTTAGAAAATTGTAGTTATCCTGCTATATATTCTCAGTGGGAAATGTATTATATACTATTACTGTGCAATTATATTTATAATGACCAATTATCATGTGCAATTACTGTGCAACTATCCTGTGCAATTCCTGCTTGTATACTCGCAATTTTTTACAGGACAGTATTTTATAGTTTTATATTTTTAGTTTAAGCCTACACATGTGTGCATTACAATTATGTGTGCAATGATCCTGTACAGTCACCAGGGTCATATCTGTTTTTCTTATAAGTGAACGGTGTATAGCTTTCTTTTCTTTTTATTTTGATCTTATTTCATTTTATTTTTATTTTTATTCTTATCTCTCACTCACTTTTCTTCTACTTTTGTCTCTTGAGCTGCTGTTACAAGTTAATTATCTTATCTTATTCTCCGATACTTTAAATACAAATATATTTGCTTTTTAACTGCCTCATTATATGAAACATGCAAAACTAGCTCATTACATTAAAACATGCAGCCCCCACGATCACCACGACTAAGTATATGATGGACAGTTAATATTTCAACCTTAATTGTATTTGCAGCATTTGATGAGGAGACATCCTTTTCTTCTTAGTTCTCTGTTTATCTCCTATCTGCCAACTGATAAGACTTTCCTCCCCTACATCTGCCTTGGTGACAAGCTAATCTCTGTAAAGAGCAGAGACAGAGTTAATGACTCCACAGTCAGTTCATGCTGTTAAACCAAAGACAATGAATCTGCTCTGTCTGTCTTGTTCACTGGTAGGTGAGGTTTATTTTTTTAATTTTTTTTTGCAAAGTGAGATGCCATCACTTCTGAGTTATTCAAGCACGCAGACATTACAGCTCACGATCAGCCCACAAAGGATTTTATAAGGCTTTTGCCATTTAAAGTATCAGGATGCGAATCTGTGAACTTCATCACAGTGTTTTATAAGCTCCTCTGTTGGAATACTCCTGGTCTTCAAAGGTTGCCATGGATGGTACATTTATTGTTTATTCTTGTAATTCAGTCATTTATCAATGGATTTTATTTGCTCATAAAACTGATCTCAAAACATTTTACAAATATGACACAATTTCAGAATTAAAGCATCACTGCAAATACAAAATAATATTTCACCAAATGCATGATTTTAACTATTTCTGGGCTTCTCATCTCATCTTCAACCGCTTATCCGGGGTCGGGTCGCGGAGGTTTCAGGGCTTAATTTGCATAATAAGGTTAAATAATCTCACATCATTGGAGAAATGTTATGCTTACTTTTACAACATGTAATACTGTCTCAAATGACTGATCAGACTTCCCGTTGGGAGATCGTACTTAAAAACAGAACTTTAACTATTTCAATATCTATTTAACTGATTAAATAAATGAAACATGGCGTCTCCATCTTACCGATGCAGACGATGTCCATGAAGCCATACATGCCATAGCAGATCTGGAAGAGGAGGTCCTGACGCTGCCAGCGCGCTGATGGGCTGAAAGACGACCACACCAACCAGGAGATGCTAGCTATCAAGAACAAGGATCCCAAGATGGCTGCTGCTATCTGCACCTTCTCTATCACCGTCAGAGAGATGGCTTGCCACTGCGTGCAAACACAAAGAGGCTAGTGTGAGAGATTAGGCACCTTTAAGAGCTGGAGAACATTGTCAGTTGGTAAAGATGGGTTCAAAGTATTTTGCAGTTAACTTGATATCTCAAATACTCCCTTGGCTTCTCTCTACATAGATACATTTAAAATGACCAATTTATTGTGGTCAAAAGTTCAAGTCTATTGTTCTTTTACATTAGACATACGATTTCTCTTCTTTTTTTGCACCACAAATCAGCAAAAGTGTTGAAAGTCACCCATTTATCTAATCTAATAGAGACCACATGATCATTTTGATTGGAAAAACTCTGTAGATCATTTCACAGATTTGCTGTTCATGACACAGTATAGGACTAAAAAAACAAACAATACAATACAGCTTAACCTTCCATTACAGGTCCACCTGACTCCACGTACACAGGAAATGAGCAGAGCTACTGCCCTTAACACTCCTCACTCACCTGCAGTGGGTTCTTGGTACTAATGGCAATGACCTGGTATTTATAGTAGCAGAGCTCACAGGCCCAAGAGCCTCTCTCGCTGATCCACTTGATGAGGCAGGGATGGTGGGTGCAGCGAACTGAGCCACTGCATCGACATGGGCTCAGAAGTTCCCCCTGTAGGAATAAAATGGAGTCGGCACCAATTGTCATTTGTGATGACTTAGATGGTTTGCGTACGTGAGTGATACCAAGTGATTGTTCAAAAAAAATTTTGAACAATCACTTTCTGTAATTTGTGTGGATGAATTATCGTTTTGAAGTACAGGTCAACCCTGGCAATTAGAAAAACCGTCAGCGCTTGACGGCAATTTATTCCTGGTTGCCCAGGTCAACCACATTTGGCACACTGCACAACATTTAATGCAGTTTGGTTGCCCATTTATCACTTGCTCCCATTAATATCAGGGAATCTCAGTTTAATGGGGTAACCTTAAACAAGGCAAGCTGATACAAAATAATTGAGTAAATACAACCCTAAATGTAATAGATAATGTATATGATATATTTTCTTATACATCTCTTCTTCTGTGGTGACATATGGGGTATAATTTCTTAGGCCCATTATCACAGTGAGAGCCGGCAAAATTCAAATTGTACTTAACAGTCCTTGAACATGGTACTACAGTCATTGGATTATATTATATATATTTTTGTGTATTGTATCCTCTTTGAGTTTATCTTACACAAATAAACCCCTATTATTCTGCAGTGCTACATAACTATAATAGTACAAAAATCACATTGAATGTGATGCAGCACCACAGAGACCTGTTGTTGACAACAACAACAACACTGCAACTCTTTATTGGCCCAGCAGAGATTGATGACTTATTTCCTATTATATACAGTCTATGCTTATTTCCTACTTTACTATTATGATCATTGAGTCATTGAGTGATCGAACAGAGCATGCCCAGCTTCGTAACAACAGGTACCCTCTCCAGAAAAGCCCGTCGTAAGGGAAAAGCCACATGTAAGGGATAATGTACATGTACAGGATAATGTATCATATTGTAAAACCCTGTCACCCTGAAGTGATTCAATAATTCAGTATAATAAGCATACATAATGTATTCGGTTCCCCTGGTTGTCTTATTGATTTTTTTTAAATCAGAGATTCACAAACACATAGAAAGGGAGACACACAGGCAGTTTGTAACAAACACATATGTACAAACGCACAGAAACACGCGCACACGCTCACGTTACACACCCTTCTTTGCAATGCACAATAATATTGCAGTAGAATACATCAAACGGATCAAACATGAACTAGAAATCTCTAGTCATGTCTTATGTACTCTACACAGTTGATCTTAACAAGGCTGATTAGAGCGGTTGACAAGGAGAGCAAATAGCCTCAAAAGCTACTGTGATGTAATGTCTCAGAAGAATACACAGAATCAAGTGTAGCTGTAGTTAGGTGATGATTGTTTTCCAATGTATCATTCATTCATGCCATATTCATTCAAAGGGGCTTTAATGATGCAAGTGGATGTACCTATGACCAATAATGCTCCGACAAGTAGTGGCTTTTCTAGTCTGAGGACGTTGAGTGCTCTACTGTATAGCATTTTCCCTCTTGAGCAAGACATAGGTGACAGTGGCAAGGAAAAAACTCCATTTTAAAGAAAGAAAACCTCGGCAGAACCAGGCTCAAGCAGACGGCTATTGACGTCACCGGTTGGGTTGA
>OMPB01085799.1:5091-18943 GCA_900312615.1 Stylephorus chordatus | reverse complement strand
TAGGACCCTATTGTTTTTTTTTTGTTAGTATTGTTTTTGTTAGTATTCCTATTATTAGGGGCCAAGCACTGAAAGTGCGTAGGACGGGACCCTATTGTTTTTGTTAGTATTCTTATTATTCTTATTATTATTCTAGCGTAAGCGTTTGTAAATCTGGCAATATTTGCCAAACCACACTGTAGATCTGTACTAAACTTTGCAATGTGGTAGTACTATTGTGAGAGCAGACCATATTAAAATATTACACTGATGGGTCAACAGGTGGCGCTATAGCGATCGATTGAAAACGCAAACTTTGAATAGCCATATCACGTGCCCTGATGGAGCAAATGTCATGAAATGTAGTACAGATATGCCTCTCCTCATGATGAACAAATTTGCCTCAAGGACCCATTATATAACTTACGCCTAGATAGATTTTCCGCCATCTTGAATTTTGTGAAAATCACTTAAATCTATAGAACTTCTGCAGTTTTTTGTTTTTCTGCACCAGACATAATCTAAAGACCAATATCTAAAATCCCAGCAGTGGAAAAGTTTGTACATCAAAAGACAAAGAAGATACAAGCCAATGAATTCGCGATGTGCGTGGCTTTTCACAAAAACGCTTATATCGACATCAAAATTGAATCTGGCGATTTCGTGTCAATAGAATAAGTTGTTCAGAACAACATTCTGAATTCAACGAAATTAATTCACCAAACAGATTGGTAAAGAAATACTATACTATGATACTAGATTACTATAGATTACTTTAGATTAGGCTTATAGACAATTTTAGATTACTATAGATTACTTTAGATTACTATAGACAACTTTCGATTACTATAGTATACTACATTACTTTAGATTACTATAGATTATTTAGATTACTAATGTCCGGGCTTGGCCCCGTTAATTGCTGCTTGCAGCTATAATTCTAGTTGTAATAGTATAATGTGTTTTTTTCCTTTACTAAACGTATTAGTTGATTGTCATTTATTTTATTTTTTGCTTCCTTCTTTTGTTGTTGTTTTTTTCTTCTTCTTTCACTTGTAATATAATGTTGTTGTTGTTTTTTTTTTTTAAATGACTACTTGTCAGGGGTGGTCATCCTACAAGCCCTATGGTTTTTTTTCCAACAATTGTATTTTTTTTTACCTTGTCTATCGATGTTATTATTTTTATTTTTTTTTACATATTCGCACAAATAAAAAACTAAACCAAACTAAACTAATAACTGTGTGCTACAGGTTATTATGTCGCTGTCTAACATGATGTGTCAGCGCAAACTTGGACAGAAAAAATATGCTACTTTGCAGCTTAACATATTAAGATAATGCCAATTGCTTTAATATTAAGCTGTTGCATAATTTATAACCACTTTCTACTTAAGTTTTGTTGTTGTTGTTGTTGAAGTTTTGACCTGGGCAGTTCCACAGTCTGTTTTGTTGTGAAACGTCATTTCCTACGCGGTTGAAAGGCGCTAAACAGACGGTTGATTTGATTGCTTTACGATGTAAATTCTGATTATTGCGTTCTTTTAGATTAAAAGATGGAAATCGATCGGACTGCATATGCAATAGTTTGGTTGTAACTATTTCTACGCCGACTTGAGTTTGTTAATACTACACCAGATTCCTTGTTTATTCCATCTCGCTGACTAGCACGATAGCTGTCATTGCTAGCAGATAAAGTTGCAGAGATAATTATAAATACATGCAACTTCTTTGGGGAAGATAACTAAAGGTTTTGCCAACAAGTCACCTTATGTTACACTACGCCATGAGCTCATAATATGGAGAAGATGGCGCGTTCAAAACGTGGATAAATGGATTTGAAGCGCCTGCATGCGAGCTAGCGGTAGTCATGTCACATTAAATCATTGGTTTATACGTTTCCCAACGTTATTAAATAATGTCTTCTAAATTGACTTTAGAACAGCAGAGAAAGATCGAAGAAAATAGAAAGAAGGCTTTGGAGATAAGGGCACGGAAACTTGGCCATTTTAACGCCGCCAATCTGCAAACATCAACCGCTGGCAGCATTATTTCTAAATATTCTGAACAAAATGTTGCCTCCGGTAGAAATAACGATAACCACAGCGCAACAAGAAGCAGCTCGGCTTCTAAACCGGGGCAATTCATTTCGCCTTTTAAAAAAGACACTGAGAATTCCCAAAAACGTAAAATTAATCTACAGCAGTTTGTATCCAGTCCTGAGGTTCAGACAGGACGACTTATTTCCTCAGAACAGGTGAGCCTAAAGCATCTACGTTGTTTTCATTTTATCATTCTTTTTTTAACAGTTTCCATTGGCATACAATTTTTGGTTGGGGGAGGGAAAAAATACAGTTGTCTATTTTCTGACTTTTTGCATTTTCTATCTTTGATAGAGACAATACAATACCCTTCCCCAACCAGGAGGTCCTCATGTAAGAAGCTCCGTGACTGGTGGAGGAAGTCTTGGTGGCAAACCTCTTGAGACCAAGACCATACCTTGTATTCCACACAGTGGTTCTAGTGGTGTGGTGGGCTCTTGCTACAAACAAGGTGGTCAACCTACCCAAAGTTCAAAAAACCTTCAAAAGCCTTCATCTTCAAAAAAGCCTGCTGTCTCTGTGAGAGGGAAGTGTGTGCCTCACACGGAGGGCCGTTTCAGAGTAGAAGTAGGCTACCATGTCCAGCTCATTGCTGTTTTCAAAACCATTCCCTCTAAAAACTATGGTAGGTGCTGTTAAACATGCATGTTAAACAAGGGTACATGCATGTTTGAGTCATTTGACCTATTATTGATAACTTGCATGAAGACTTTTCTATAGGATGTTTATACTAATATGTGTACCAATGGATAAAATGTGTATGTAGTATGTGCAACACTTAACAATTTAGTCATTGTCTTTACCATAGACCCTGCAACAAAGATGTGGAGCTTCCTTCTCGAGGACTATCGCCTGCTAAGTATGTCGAAAATGGACCGTTTCAATTTATGCGGTGATATATAGCATGAATACGTTTCCTGCCTATTTTGCAACACACACAGTATAACACATGTCTTCTTACTGCTGTGTGTGGTGATGTAGTGGAGGAAGTGGGTGCCATTGCCTCCGTGTACTTGAGACCTCTGGAGGGCATGGAAGCAGTGGACGTGACGACAGCCTCAACTCGAGCCCGGGACGCTACGGCGCTGGGGGCCCTGATGAACCTGTGCAACGGCTGGCAGAGGCCTGGTGCGACGGTCCAAGGACAATGCATACTGGTGTCCAGTTCAAAGTTTGAAGTTGATATCGGTTACCATGTTGACGTCATCGCCGCTTTCAAGCGAATGCCAACCAAAAACTACGGTAGTTTGATTTAGGTTTTAGTCCCCTTTTTTCCCTTTATGTATTACACTCGCATTCGATTTTTAATTGTTTTTTAATTGTTTTTAAATGTGGGGCTTCAGACATGAAAACGAGGAAGTGGAGTTTCTCCCTGGAGGATTACAAAGGACTCAGTAAGCTAAATCCCATCTCTTAAGTGAACAGTTCATGTGTGTGTTTCTCCTCGTGTCCTATATATTGGCCATCTTGTCTTACTGTTCGTTGTTCCGTGACCAGTGGATCTCCTCGGTGGCATAGCAGCAGTGGAGGTGGAGCCTCTTCCCAGGGCAGTGATCCAGGCGTTTTCTGCCAGGTTCGATGGGACTCAGACCAGGTCATTAGAGATCCCTGAGGCGGACCTCTCCAGCATCGAACCCTCGCTGACACGCAGCCTCATGCCCTTCCAGAGGGAGGGGGTCAAGTAGGTGCCATTAGTGCTTCTGATCCTCTTTGTGGTTCAGCCAGTTCTCCAGTCCATTCCCTGTGGCCAATAAGTAGTCTATAATAAGTCTATAAGTTGCTGGTTGATGTTTTTTTATATATTTTTTTCAGTTGGTCAACTGTCACATTTTCACTTTTTCCAATGTCCTCCAGTGTAGACAGACGGTAGTGTTGAATGGGTTTGACTTTGAAAGTGTCACGCTGTACTTTTCCTTAGCAAGTGTTTCTATAGTTTTGCAGTTTTCAATGAAGGCCGTCTTCTTCTGGCTGACGACATGGGCTTAGGGAAGACTGTGCAGGCCATCTGTACAGCAGCTTACTACATGAAGGAGTGGCCCCTGCTGGTGGTGGCCCCCTCCTCTGTGCGCTTCACCTGGGCTGCGGTAAGCAAACATTGATGAACAAGTCCTTTTACATAGAAGCGTTTGGAAAGATTGAAGATTTTGTGGTAAGGTGTAAATTGTGTATGTAAACGTGTCATTTTAGTCATTATTTAAATTAAAAAAAAATTTTTTTTTTTTCTTCTTTCCATTTCTTTTAATCCAAAAATATTTTGAAATAAAATAAAGTGTGAAGCTCACCTCTTTGTTCCATTTTTGTTGTCTAAAATCTTTAGTTTCCAGTTTTTGCACATAGCACTGGAAAAACTCAATTTAAATTCATTAATTTGCTGGATTAATTTGCTGTGCTGCAACATATTCACAGCGACTGAAGGCCTTCAGAGAAACGTGCTGAGCCTACCATTGTTCTGGGGATGACTGTGCTATTCTTGCATTTAGTTTGTAGACATTGTTTGGCTTAGATTGTTAGGTATTCAGCTTTTCTGGTGCAGATAGACGTTGGCTATTATTGGCTTTTTTTTTAATTTTTATTATTTTTTTTTTTACAATGGATCGCGTTTAAACCCATTCTGTATTTTAAGGAATTGTAATGTTCTCCCTGGTGGTTGCTAGTACTTTAGGTAATTTATCTTCAGGTGAGAAGATAATAGTATTGACTTTAATGCATCTCTTTCATGTGTTAAGGGGGCAGTAGGTAATAAGAACAATGAATCATGCTCCTGGCGTAGAATGCTGACATTCAAGAAATATATGATGCCGTTTGTTCATCTATTTATTGGGGATACTTTAAGTATTTCAAAAGGACTTTGCTTCACCAAGATATAAACATATTGGGGTAACCTCTTAAAAATCATAAAATGTCTGTACCTCATTGTAGACATTCATCCATGTACCGATTTTATACAAAATTAATTTGCTTTTTCTCTGGAAATGTGTCCCTCGTGACACATTTCTTCTTCCTGTAATATGCTGCTATGTGGGCAGGCTCCTACAGTGGTACAATACAAAATCATTGACTTTGACTCCTTTCTGCTGATAAGATGATGCATTCGGTCAGGGCTCTAAATGGCTGCCCCTACATCAAACCCATTATGCTAATCAGGGGGTGGAACAGTGGAGAAAGTCTTGTCTTGGGATGTCAGCCACTCAAGGACAATGACATCTCACCCGACTCTGCTTTTACTGTGCTGGGGTTTCCTTTCTACACGGAGCCAGATGTGCCTCAGAGCCAGGAAGGAGGACCTCAGTAAATAAACTTGAATTGACAGGAATTGGGGAAAGCAAGGAAACAAACTGTCTGAAAGATTTGGGCCACAGTTGGGGATGATCTCTCAATCTACAACTAAAGAAAAGAAGGAAAACAAAAGCATTTATTAGTTTGTCTGAATTATTGGTGCATACTAATCCTTGCATGAGCAAATGGTAATTCAAATGCAGCATTTATTAAATCATGTTTCTTGGCTATTTACAAGCCTTGGTGAGTCTAAAGATTGTCTTGTTACTAGAATACATACTAAGGAACCCAGGCGCTAAGATAGTGAGATTATAAAGCTAGATCAGAGTGTTCTATTTTTTTAAATTGAAGCTGCGTTTCTTGCTCGTCTTTTCCCTGTAGGCCTTTAGACGCTGGCTTCCCTCGGTGGATGCTGACAGCATCAATGTGGTGGTGAAGGCCAAAGACAACCTGCGTGGTGGTTTGGTGAACATAATCAGCTATGACCTTTTGAGCAGAATGGACAAACAGCAGCAGCCGGCCAATCCCTTCAACGTACTCATCATGGTCAGTGGTTGGCTGGTTCAGCGTGTTTGGTCTTACGGAAATGATTAGGCCTATGAAAGCCTGACCACAGCATTTAAAAAAAAAAAATAATCATGTATTTTGGAATGTATTAGGATGTAATGGCCGTATGAACTTGATGGTGTTGCAAACATCTGCTGATTACCTGCAGGATGAGTCTCACTTTTTGAAGAATATGAAGACTGCTCGCTGTAAAGCAGCGTTACCCCTTCTGAAGGTATGCATCCAACACCACATTTGTGTATTTGATGGGTGCCCGCGATGCTTTCTCATACGGGGGTCTGGACTCCCTGTTGTGAATCAAAATTAGCATTGTCTGAAGCTTGCTTGAACTTGACCCGAAGCTGTCAAAATCCAGAAATTGGTGTATAATTATTCCTTTCTCACTCAGCAGGGCAGGAGACTAAGGCTGCATTTACATGAGTGGGTGCTTGGACAAATGGGTCTTGACCTCTAGTGACCTTTTTGTGCGGCCTACTCAAATGCTTCTAAAAATCAATGAACTGTAGTGGCAAAAGAGTCAGAAACAAAGTTTGGACGAAGAGTTATGGAGCAGGGGTCATTTGAATTGTTTTTGTATTATAGCGCCCCCATGAGGTGCAACTACTCTATTAATTGTGCATGGCCTCAGGGCCTAATACTGATCTTGCACACAACTTTTGGTTACAATTGGACCAACTGTTTAGGAGATTTGCCTACTTCCTTTTGAGGTGGTCGGTTGATGTGCATACTAACTATTCCCACGACAGTTGAGCTCAAAACCCCGCCCCATTGTTTTCATTGGCTACCTCCCACGCCAGTTGAGCTCAAAACCCGCCCCCATCGTTTTCATTGGCTTCGACTCGTGCCAGGGGGATGTTTTTCTTATTGCTGGTTGATTGGCTTGTAATGGCTTTGTTTTTGTGACATACAAAAATTCCAAATAGAACATTTGTAGCCATTGGCCTAGGCTATAAATTATGTGTACCAAGTTTCATGCATATGAAAAGAAAAGAGGAGTTTGATCGTGTATAGTTTTGCATAAAATTTAAAATGGCAGAAAAATCTAAGTAGGCGGTGCTTATGGATCCTTGAGGCAAATTTGTTCCTCATGAGGAGTGGCATATGTGTACAAAATTTCATGACTGCAGCTCAATCGGGGCAAAAGATAATGATTATTCAAAGTTTGCATAAATCAGTTGTTGTAGTGCACCTAGTGATTGATCCGTGTCATTTTTGTTTCATGGCCTTGTGGCATGACCCTCTAGCATTCTGCAAAGTTTTGTGGAAAGCGACCAGTTGGTTTTGGTGCTGCCATTGACTTCCATGTCAGAATAATAATAATAATCACTACAATTACAACAGGGTGCCTTCGCGGCTCTGGTGCTTGGCCCCCTAAATTGTATGCCTGCATGCACCTTTGGTGCTTGGCACCCTAATTAAGAATGTATTTCAATGAGGAAAAATGCATACTGTACATATACATTGTCTGGTCATTTAGGCTGGCAGTGTTCCTTAAAATTAGTTGAATTTGTCAAAAAACATGCAAACATCATTCAGTAAAGTAGTTCAATTATATTCCCCTATTCACGTTCAGATTTTGGAGGAATCCAAGGCTAACTACCATTTTATATTATATGTAGAAAAAACAATGTGTTTATTTAGATATTTAGATATAATTTAGCTGGCCTCTGTCTGTGGTTTGGTATTAAATATCCACCTCATTCAACAGTGCCATGATCAGAGCTCTGTCCGTCCCTCAGGCAGCCAAAAGAGTGATCCTTCTGTCTGGAACACCAGCCATGTCCAGACCTTCTGAGCTCTACACTCAGATCCTGGCCGTCAGTCCCACCCTCTTCCCACGGTTCCATGAGTTCGGGACGCGCTACTGTGATGCCAAACAGGTATGCCAGGCACTTTCAGAGCCCGATTCCATCAGAGCATCGTTCTTTATTACATGGGCCCGCCGAACATTAGCAATATAATTGGCTGGGATTCCAAGAGCCGCTCAGAGCACACAGAAGACATCAGAGGCAGCATTATCCCAGATTTCTTTATCCGTCTCGCTTACACCACAGTTTTTACAGTTCTCTGAGGTGCTTTGAAGTACAGGAGAGAGATAACCTAACCTAACATCATTCCTCTACGGCTCATAAAAGTCACTGTAAGAATGTCAATTTTCATATATAGGCTCTTACTAATGGCTAGATTTAAAAGTATATTGTATGATTATGTGGACTACAAGTAATTGTACATTTTATTCTTATACTTTATACTATTTTCATCACGATGCTCTGGGAACCTGTCTTACCAAAATTAACTTTTGGGGTTCAGGGTAAATTCTTCAAACCCTTCACCTCCTATTATTTGATAATTGTCTGCCCATTCGGCACCTATTGCACCATCCCTGAGGGGGGATCCCTCCTCTGTGTCCCTCTCAAGGGTTCTTCCATGTTTTCCCGCTGTTTTTTTTTCCCCTTGTCCTTTGGAGGGCCTGGGGTTGGGGGTGTCATCAAAATGTGGGCCTGTAAAGAAAGCCCTTTGAGCCTATAACTGTGATATAGGGATATGCAAATAAATCAACTTGAACTTGAGCTCCTCCTCCTCCGTCCACTTGACCTCTCCTTGGGCCTGTGCCTCCACTTTCACCCGTCTCCGTCTCTGTGCCTCTCTCCAGTTGACCTGGGGATGGGACTACTCGGGGTCATCCAACCTGGGGGAGTTGAAGCTACTGCTGGAGGAGAGTCTGATGCTTCGTCGGCTCAAGCGCGACGTCCTCTCCCAGCTGCCGGCCAAGCAGCGCAAGGTCGTGACGGTGACCATTGATGGGGTCAACACCCGCACAAAGGCAGCACTCTCTGCGGCTGCGCAGCAGCTGGCCAAACAGCATTCCAATGCAAGTCTCAAAAGATTATTATTTATTTGTATTACTTGGTGAAGAAAAATGTTTTCTGGCTCAGGGAAATTCGGTGGTACAGGAGGCATTTGTGAGGTATTTAATGCATATTTATTTGAATTGATTATTTAAGCCAATTGATAACCATGAAGCTACAATTGATCTGGTCAGATCTTTGCGTGAATAAATGAAATAAAATAAAAACATAATTTTAAGGCGAGTTTTGGCTATCAATGGATCCTATCACATGGTGTTATTGGGTAAACATAGAGGTAGCTACTGCCGTTAATATTGGGTCTGCTTAATTTACGTCTGCCACGGCGCCAGCGCGATCCATGTATTGTGATTTCACTAGTTTTTACTATACAAGTGCAATAGCATGCCCATGGAACCCACGTTAATCTCCTCTTAAAGGGTAGAAGAAGACTTACAAACACAATACTTCAGAGCGTACAGCAGAAGGGAATACATTTTCTATGGAGAGATCAAAAAAGGTATCATTTGTGTAAACGTTGAACCTGCTCAACGCACATCATGACTCCTTATGGTTTGTCTGCTACAGACAGAAAATATGGATTATGAAGTTTGGACTTTTGTGTAGCTTTGCCTCTGCCAACAGCTCTTTAATTCATGTCGTGTGAGAGCGGCATTACACACTCATTTGAGCACATCACAATAAAACATTACGAAACAGTGTTTGCATTCAGTCCACGAGCCAGTGGTTGTCCTTGGATGTGTATTATTGCACTGCTCTGAATGGTAATGGCGATCTTATCAGATGATCAAACAGAATCTTCTGCTCGCTCTTATCTCATGTGTGCCTTTATCTGTCCTTTAGAAGATGAAAGAGAAGGAAGCCCTCCTCGTCTTCTACAACCACACGGCTGACGCCAAGATACAAGCCATTATGTATGTACAGTACATTACCACTGACAGAAAATCACTGTTGTATGTATCAGCCGGGATTTAATGGATTCTCAAAATGTAAATGAGCCATTTAACAATGCCTTGGTTTACATCTCTCTGGCTCCATGTTACCCATTTGATGGGTGAAGAGATATTTAAAATATATTTCAATATACATAAGGTGTATATTGAAGTGGATGTTGTGGCATTCTTGGTAAACCCAGCTCAAAGCGGTGGTTGTTGTTTTACACTTCCAGGGAGTACATCATGGACATGCTGGAATGTGGAAGGGAGAAGTTTCTGGTTTTTGCCCATCATAAGATAGTCCTGGACAGCATCACAGGAGAGCTGGCAAAGAAGGTTACTAAGCTCAATCACATGCTATTCTTGTCGCTTTGGGTACAATCAGACGAATCCGGCTGTTGTTTGTCCCCTATTGTGGTAAAGTAGGTCTCTATTTTGAGGTAGATCGACAGTGAATGACTCCCAAGATTTATTTTCTACCCTTTTTCTTTTGGCACCAGTCCATGAGCTTAATGAAAATATGTGATATAAAACCGTTATGGCTTTATCTTGTTTTTTCAACAAATGATTTCTTCTAAATCATTTGAACAGTTTTTTTAATGTTTATTTTAATTTTTTTATTTTTCCATTGCAATACTGTTTTTACCAGCTCTTTCCCTTGCATAATTCGTACTCATAACTTTTGAGATTTCATTTGAGATTATATTGAAGGGTGTTTGCTAGCACAGGATTAACGCCTGGGTTGTGTCATGTATATAATGTAAAGATGTGTGTGCCATTGCACCTCTTTGAGGGACAATTGGGATTTATTTCCACCCTGAACTGTAAGGAAAATGAAGATTCCCCGATCCCAACCCTCTTGTCCAATCCCATCTTCAGGGCATCGTGTACATCCGTATCGACGGGACCACTCCGTCCGCGGAGCGCCAGCAGCTGTGCGAGGAGTTCCAGTATTCCACAAAGAGCTGCGTGGCTGTGTTGTCCATCACAGCTGCCAACATGGGCCTAACTCTGCACTCCGCCAACCTGGTGGTTTTCGCTGAACTCTTCTGGAACCCTGGGGTAAGGCTACGGCTGAGAGGAGTGCCCAGAGAGAGTCAAATAGGAGTGTATGTGTTTTGCAGTATAAATACATTCATTTGTGTAGTTTTTGTGCATTAAAAGATACTGAGGGCCCAGAATAACCTTACTGTCGTTGTTGTAATATTTTAACTGTTAACTGCATCCTAAAAGCCATTCATTTATTTGACATTTTAGCACTTCATTTAGAAAAGTCACATAATCAGTGGTGATTGCAGTGAAATAAGGGTACAAATCACTTAGTTTCTCCATTTTAGGTTCTTATTCAGGCAGAAGATAGGGTGCACCGAATTGGACAGACCAGCAATGTGGACATCCACTACCTTGTGGCCCAGGGAACCGCGGATGATCACTTGTGGTACGTGTGTAACAGTTTTCACTGGGCAACATACTCTACAGAAGCCAGTGCTTTACTTATATACTGCCAGATGTTTTACTACTGTGATGTTTTGCTTGATCAAGGCCCTTGATTCAGGAGAAAATGAACGTCTTGGAGAAAGTTGGCCTTTCTGAGTCAAACCTCTCAGACAAAGCGGTTAATGAAAGTTTTCATTCTAAGGTGAGTCTCTGCGGTTTATTTTCTGATCACCTTTGAATAACCAGGACGAAGCACATCCCTCACACTGATGGGGTTTTTCAGTAGGCCTATACTGTATCTGAGTTTTTGGATCGATGTTTAAAAATGTGATGGTGGGTTAGTATTTTGGTTACAATAGTTTAAATCTATTTCAGGACCGTCAACAGAGGACCATCACAGAGATGTTCCAGAGTTCTTTCGCTGAAGATGACGATTGGGAGGAGGACCTTTCACTAGACGCTGTTGATCACTGTGAGGACATGCCTCCCAGAGGAGAATCTGCCCTCCATGATGACGTCTTGGTCTCACAGAGTCCAAACAAAAGGCGGCGCCTTAAAGACTATTTCAGATGATCAAAGAAAATATGACATCATTTTCGAACAATTGGAATAAACAAAATCCTCATCTACGTAAAATATTGTTGTGTACCATTTATCATGGTTGTTTGCTTGAATCAGTTCAAAACGTTGCATATATTTAAATATAGATAATGGTATAAACTATAAACATGACATGTAATACATTTTATTTTCTTGAAAATAATAAAGATTGGAAAGCACAGCCACGCGAAAAAGTGACTCGTCAATGCATTTCTAACCCCCATGCTCCAACTGGATGCGTCAGCGTTGCGTTTAATGAGCATCGCGTCAACAATTGCCGTTGCCATTGACTTTTGAACGCTCTGAAGACGCTGACGCAACGCAGTGGAGCATGGGGTGACGCGACGCGTCCAGTGGAGCATGGGGTGACGCGACGTGTGCAGTTGGTTTATGGGCTTTTTTTTGTCTTGTAGGCAGATAGTGTCCCAGGCAAAAATAGTGTTAGAGTTAGGGTAAGGGTTAGGATTAGGCTGGCGGTGAAATAGTAGCACACAATTAATTAGTTAGTTCCACAACGCCTGGAAGGCTGATCCACGATCTGCCTCTCAGACAACTCTCAGGGCAAAAAATGCCCCTGTGCATCCAGTGGAGCTTGGGGGTAACGGAGGCTATCAGAACTCGGAGTCGGAACTCTCCTTGTTCCTATGGCGATAAAAAACGCTTTTAGTCAAAACAAAACTTTGGCAGTTAATATTTTAACTCCCTTTAAAGACCAGTAAAGAGGTCAACCAAACCTAGAAATTGTTAAATTTGGAAACTTAAACTGAGGTAAGTAGTAAGAAACAAAAAATGCACAACGTTTCCCAGGTCTGTCCTGAGGCAATACCTCCAGCATGGGAGAGGTTGACAGGGTATGGCACACATGCAGAGGAACATTTAAAACGTAGAAGAGTGTCCAAGTCAAAGAGGTTTCCTGGACATTACACGATGAAGTCAAAGAAATCACTGATCAAAACAGTCATTCTACTGAAGGTGGGGGAAAAAAAAAATCACATGAGATTTGTCCTATTGAAGATCTTGTATAGATTTTTCTTAATAATAGTACATTATATTTATATAGTGCTTTTCATGGTACTCAAAGATGCTTTACATGGAAAAGAATAAATAATCAAGATAAAATTAAAGAAGTAATAGGGGGGTAATCGATAAAAACACGTGAGATTGAGTTCAATAATTTAATTATTAAATTTAATTAATTAATTAAAAAATACCTTAATAATTGAATAAAATTTTTGTACGTTTTCACATTTTCACTTACGTACGCAACGTAAATCTACTTATGACAGTTAATAAGAATTTGTCAACCCCTACCCTACCAAACCAATTGTTACATGCCTTCATCTACTATACCAGACTTCTGTCTGCTATAGATGGTAGTCAATAGTAAATGTATCATTGAGTGTGTCTGAATGTACTGTTTATGAATAGAACGTGGACAAATCCAAAGATAGAAGAGTTTCTTGCAAACGCGTAGGTTTGTAATGGTGATCAGCCATGCAGTAACAACACAATGATTGATTCAAGTGCCCAAACGATATTGGCTCACTTAATAACTCAAACTACATCTATCTATATTTTGTATGTCGTTGGAACAGGATTTTTTTCTTTGACATTTTTTTTTTATCTCCGAGAGCCTTAATAAATTCTTCATCACACAAGCCATCAAAATCCATTGAGTAGATTTACATTTGTATTTTCTCTGAAAAATCAATTACATTTAACAAACGTGCCTGACCAGAGGCTCATGTGTTTATATGTTCACATAAGCCACAAACTGAAATCATCCTTATAATAGACGTGCTCAAGAACATCAATTATTAACATTAATATAATAATAATTTAATATAGCAACACAGATAGTTTCTCTTTCACTTTTACAATGATGTACTATTTTCGTGTGTTTGTTGTTTCGATGGACAGGTAGGGGTTCTTCTCCTATGACTGTGCAGCTCACCCCTGTTTAAAGCAGCATGGGTCTCTACTAATACAACCCTGCGAGGCCTCACTGTCCCAACAACCCACCGCCCCACCCCCCGATCCTCCTATACTTCTATTCTGGTTGGCAGGAAGTGATTTGATCTCTGTCGAAG
>OMPB01085793.1:0-14860 GCA_900312615.1 Stylephorus chordatus | reverse complement strand
CGGATGGCAGATGGTTAAATACCTTCGGTGCTGTAAATAAAAACACAGCTGCCTTGTTGTCTGAGGGTCTCCTATTTATGTGCTTGATCTCTGTTAAGTTAAGATCAGCCTGATCTCCCATAAGTTAAGATCAGCCTGATCTTTATTAAATTAAGATCAGCTTGATCTCTGTTAAGATCGGCCTGATCTCTGTTAAGTTAAGATCAGCCTGATCTCCCTTAAGTTAAGATCAGCCTGATCTCCCTTAAGTTAAGATCAGCCTGATCTCCCTTAAGTTAAGATCAGCCTGATCTCTGATAGGATAAGATCAGCCTGATCTCCCTTAAAGTGTAAGTTCGGAATTTTTGATGTTAAGCTTCGTTTTCGACTTACCCGTGATGATTCTGATAGTTTGAGAAAATTTTCAGCTCCGTGCACCCAGTCGCGCGCGTGGGCGAGTGGGTTTAGCCTAATGCTAGCACGACCCAATAGTAGCGGATAGCATCCACTACCAAACTCAATTTAAACACTCCACAGTGCACCCAAAGCTAATAAAATGGTACTAATAATAATTATACAATTACAACAGTCTATCGGGGTGAATTTGAGTGTTTACAGTGTTGTTTTAGAAGTAAAATTGACCCTCTATTCATTACTTTGTGTGGACTGGTCTTTCCGGAAGTAGACGGAGCGATACCCTTTAAGTTAAGATCAGCCTGATCTCTGATAGGATAAGATCAGATCTCCAGATAAGATCTCCATTAAGATACGATCAGACATGTGAGAGGGACAGCCTTACAGCGCTTCCTGCTACTGTGGGAACAGGCATTAAGGTCGGCTAGGTGGTCAGGATGGATTCTGCTGACCAAAGCAACAGGGGGGCTCAATGGAGTCAGAACAGTGTCACCAGAGAGTTGACTTTTAAATTAAATGGAACAGAATTATATTGATATTTCAAATTAAAAATACAAATTCAAAACTTGTATTGAAAACATAAATTAAAAAAACTCACATTCAAAATACAGGTTCAAAATAAAAATTCTAAACCCCCCCCAAAAAAACAAAGGCATGGCCTGCCCATGCTAACCCAGCGTGCTGGCCTGGCAGTATACTTGCGTCAACGCACATTGAATGACATTAAACGTATTGGCTGCAGTAATCAAAGGCCAATTAATTGCAGTCATTGCACATGGCACCCTGTTGGCTTACCATGCTCCCTTATACATAGGGGGACTTGCGGGTTACTGTAAAAACAACTGCTGAGATAGACTTGATGAACAACGCAGCAAAATCTAAAACAAACAGCATATTGGCAATGACTGTGGTGATGGAATGGTGAGAAACTCATTGAGATTAACATAATCACACATTTACATTTAGGGCATTTAGCAGACGCTTTTGTCCAAAGCGACTTACAAAAAGTACATTTGTCAGAAAGAAATGAACAACAACAATATCCCCCTGTTTGGCGTAGCAAGATTTCAATAGAGTTAGTCTCAAATGATACAGGTTGGCTAGAACCACTGGTATGTTCTGTAACATGCCCGAGACTATGACACAACAGCCATTTAGTGTCCAATATAGTATTGGTAGGTTCAAACATAATGCTGTTGGAATAATAATGGCAGCTCCTCTTGACCTATCAGAGAATTTTGAGTGGAATATATGGCTCAACCACCCCCTCTTGATACGGATGATTTCAGTTGATCTGAGGTGAGTTTCCTGCAGAAATATTATAATATCCCCCTTATGATGTTGCAGTCAGTTATATCATGTCTTACTCATTTTGATAGGTTTATTCATGCCTTTAGTATTCCAGGAAATCAGGCGTACTCGCCTACCAGTCGGTGTCGTAACATTGACCGTCTAGGTTAGGAAGTGTTGCCATGATGAATTGGCCTGAATTGGTGTAGTGTCTCTCGGCCTGAGATAAAGAAAGGGAGAAACAAGGGAACAAGAGAGGAGGGTGAAAAGAAGCAAAGCAAACAAAAAAAGAGAAACACAACTTAATCCCAGTAGTGACGTAGGCCTATGCATGGTCACTACTGGGATTAAGTTGTGTTTGTTTTATGAGTAATACCCTGAATACAAACCTTGACTAAGCGTCACAGCTCAAAGTTTTGCAGTTAATCTATCATCACCCAGGGTCTCAATTCCCTCCATTAACAGTAAGGAGGTTAAAAATGTTTTCAAACTTAAAATTATAATAAACAACAGTGAACATGCTTAGATATGAACTGTGGCTTAGCAGCCCATGAAGCAGCAGTCAGGTAGACAAACCAGTGAGTAAAAGTGGAACCCGACCCTAAGTGGGTATATTACATATATAACATGGGCATATTATTCACATATAATATGAACATTAACTAGCTTATATCTTTGTAGTTCTGAACTTGTTATATTCTAAAAAGTATAGTAACAAACCATGCAAAACTGTCCCAATCCTGAAATACTGAAAACGGTGAGGTCGATGCCATGTACCGTAAAAGTCTTGAGGCGCTGGCAAGTAAACCGATGGTAAACCAACCATAGTGGTTGAATATAATAATAAAATAATTGCATTGTCCTCAGGGGACCAATCATTAATGAGAGAGAGAGCGCAAAACATGGCTAGTAGTGCTAGTGCTACTTCATTGTCAGGAGCCTCCTTCTTGCCTTGCTTGTTCCATCTGGATGCCATATTGCTATACTATGTAGTTTGTGGGAATAACATTATCCGCTTACTAGAGGAATTGAGTGAAATGACAGGGCTTCGAAAGCTTGAACGATTTAAATCACGGGAGCGAGACTCAGAATGCATCTACATTCGCCCTCGAACCAGAAGTTGGCTTAAGACAATTTTATTTTAAAAATTGTTATGCTTGGTGCACACAATATTCCCACTCTTTGCATGCGGTTGCATACGAATGTAATCCAGTGCTTGTATACACGACAATGATTCTCTGATTTCCTTACGGTGGCTTCTAGGTGTTCTATGTGGAGAACACATAGACACATGTCTCTAATTACACTTCCAGACAACACACTTCCAGACAACATGAACACAGCCATGGTCTATGATGAATACTTACTGCACTGTTGGCTTTCAAACAGCTCAATGACTCAACAGCACAATCAAATGACAACCATCAAACAGCAAAGTGAAATCATACTGTTCACATTTTAAACATGTTAGTAATGACACATGATCATGTCTTCCTGGTAGAATCTATACTTCTTGAATTTTGAATGTACAACTAAGAACTCCCACTTCTGTCTTTGTTTGGTTCTTTTATTCAGCCCTGGCCTCCAAGCAGACATACATAAGTTACAGCAATCACGCCATCTAAGAGAGAGCCGGACGATGGACAGAGATGCGAAGAGCCTGCCTGTGGAGTGAGCACCTGACACTGGAGAATGCTGAGAATCCTGGAGAAGCTCCATGCTGAGAGGACAAAGGGAGATGGGAAGGGAAACGTCACTCCTTGTACAAAGGACGATGTTGTGTCTTTTTTGAAGGGACTGAGGTTTGATCCCCCGTACCATATCTGTGGATGGGTAACCGCTGCGGGTGGGACATGCGAGTGTTCAGGAAAATAGGATAAATATTTTTCATCTTTCCACCCTTTCTGTGATGTAATATGAGTGTTGCGCGGTCACATATTATTATTTTTTTTTTCGGATAAAAGGTTGAGCGAGCCGGCCAGAGCTCACGGTATATTTTTCCTTCTAATGTGTGACGAACATTATTGCAGCTCTCTTTGAGGTTGAGTCTCTTATCTCATTTCAAGATGATGTTATGTCCTCGCTCAATTGAAGTGCAAACCAAACAGTGGAAGAGGGGTGGCTTGTACTATGGCGTAACAGCTGCGGTATTCTCATAGTTTAACATGCCTTACTATATTCCGCGTAAGGGGAGAGCCACATCAGTACCGCCTCAACTAAAGCAGTGGGTCATTAATGTTTCCGTAGTAACGAGGATGATGATGCTATATATCACCCAGAGCATGCTTGTGGGAGCATCACGTCTACTGTGCTGTGTTGTCAACGTCTATGGAATGCAACATGTGTCATGGTTATTCACAGTGGCGTCTTCATATTGGACCATAACCTCTGAGGGGACATCTGCTGATGAAAAAGATTGGACTTCTGACCATTGTTGTTTAATGCGTACTACACACTTCACTGCATAAATACCAGTAAGAAAGACTTGGAGATTCCCCCCTGCATACTTTTACACAGTCTAGGTTTATGGGCCCTCGTTTATCAAGCAACCGTTAAACCTCAAATGTAGGTATCTGGAGTATTTAAGTATGTTAAGTGTGTGTCGATATTTTCAACCCATGAATTAGTGAAGTAAAGATTTAAATTAGGAATTCCCTCCAATAGAATGCATGTGTGGTTCATCAGTTCAGTTCACTCTACTGTATAAAATAACTAACATATAATAGGAGTAACTCCTTCCTGACTATAACCAGAATTGGTAGCTTGTTGATGATCCTGAATAAATTGGCACGGTGAACACATTAAATAACATGCAAGTATAGTTTGTTCCACTTAACTTGCAGAAAATGAAATCCAGCTAGTTGTGTGAAATCGAAATTTACTTGAGGTTTGAATTCATCTGTGTGGCTGCCTGATAAATAAGGGCCAGTGTCTCCATTTTGTGCCTCTTACTGTCCACCATTATCTTTCCTTTTAAAGACTTCCGGGATGCTTCTCAGTGATGATCTGTGTTAAATAGCAGAACCATGGAAGGACTATTTGCACAAACAAGCATAAAATAAAGCAGAAGTAAAGTGTGTCTCATTGGGTCATGTTTGGTTCCCTCGCCTCAGCAATTCAAAAATCTGTATGTTGCATGTAAAAGTCTCATAACAAGTCAGGTGAATATTTTGAGAAATGATTGAAAGCATTGAAAGCAAAGGAGGAAAGTGACTCTGCAACAGAGAAATAGAAATCAACAATTCTCTCAGCTTCAACAAATGTCCATGGTGGTTTTATTATTATTATTATGTTTTGTCATTGTTAGATTTTTTTTTAAATATTTTGTGAGATTGTTTGTGTTTGTGAATATGAAGATTTACTGCTTTATTGCCACCTTGTTTGTTTATTTACCCAAACACTTTGTCTTTGTTGCAAAAAATAGAGGATGTAAGTTCTGACCAAATTTAAAGTTAATGTATGCTATTAAAATGGATTGATTTATGTCTTATTTATGTACTGACTTGTTTAAAAAAAAAAGTAAAGCTACAAAAAATAACAGTGCCTGGATATTACTGAATTACCTATAGAAATTATAAGATGTGTAGAGCATGTTCATTTTTATACAAGATATTTCTAATAAAAGTGTTTTTCTAATAAACTGTTTGAGCATGGTATTACACAATCAAAATATTCTATCATAAAATAATTGTATTTCAATTGGAATTCAGGTAGGGTTGTAACAAAGAATAAGTCAAACTATCAATCTTCTGATTTTATTCAGAGTAAAGCAATTTTTCTAGAATGTAAACACCTGCCATGTAAACACCTTTATCATATCTGATTTGAATGATGCCCGGAGAATCTCCTGATTAAACGACCTAGATAAGTCGATCATCTTTGTTTCGACTGACTGCTGCATGTAAACAGCCTAATCGCAATATGCCATGTTTATTCTGCACACGCTGCACAACTGTGTTCTCTAATAAATCTGAGAAAATATGGGTCAGAAAATAGGTAGCTTAGATGTTGAATGCATGCTTAAATATCAATGACAGTGTTCATTCAATTATGTGTTCAGATCTTCAGCCGTCTGACCTGGTTTTCAGTACAATGAATCGTATGTATGATATAGATTTTTTTGTTCGCTGTGTGTACGTTTGTTTGCTTTTATTGATTAATATAATATAATTTCATATTATTAAATGTTCTATTCCCTTATTTCTCAATAGACTTGTTGTAGCCGAGGGCTGATAACGTTAAACAAGTTGAAAATAATAGAAAACAAAACAAAAGCTATATTAAAAGCATCATTAAAAGTAATGACTGAAAGGCCTACAAAATATAAAAATAATGATCTTGTGTTTTTATGAAACATGAGAAATCCATGCAGGGATATTTACCTGTTTAACCCTAGGCTTGGCTAATCTATCAAGGTAATATACAGAGATTGTCTCCCCACAGTCAAATCATTCGCAATTATTTCACAAGCATCGTTGTGTATCTTTTCATCCACTATGGATATTTTTGTGTTTGTTGTTTGTTGGGCAATGTTATCCCAGATCGTTTTTGTTTGAACAATGGGCTTTGTTATAAAAACCCATACCTTTTTAACACCCAACAGAAGAAAAAACAAAAACGTGACAAGGAATGATGACAACATGAAGGACCTATGAACATGAAGGGCCTCATGAAAATGGAGCATATGCTGGTGCATATAAAAGCTGGCAGTGTTATGGTAGGCAGCTATCTTGTATCTGTGGTTGAGTTCTCCCATGACTCATCAGGGTCTAGTGGCTCGAGTGATCAATGCTCAGGCAATCACGAACGGCCCTGTGATGGCTGCAGGGTTTGCCTCTATCAACGAATGCTAAATTAAAAACATCCAGGGAGATAAGGAAACACTGACTTCACACAGTCTTCATACTGTACACACTTCTTTATCTTCTCGGTTCCTTTCCGCCTTCCTGCTTCTGACGTAGAACGATGGTTCTATCTGAGCGACTGTCCTTCAGAAATTAATAAACAGAGTGGTGAGAGTTTTACATCAAGGAATTTGGGACGAGATATTCCGCAAAAATTTTAAACATTGTTATTTATTTTATGCTTTGACTGCTATTATTCGGCGACAGTGTGTAGGACCAAATGCATGTGTATAATTGAAGGGAACCTTTTGTTTTGCTCATTCATTAATTTTGTAAATTTTACACGGGGGGGCAAAAAAAAGGCAAGTTGACCAAGATTTTTAAATAATATAGCAGTTATTGTGGAAAATTCACACTGTTTGAAATGAATTTACTCCTGGTGGATTGGGTTGGGATACAGGGAACTGATATGGTCATTAACAGCTTTTATTGCAGCTTTCTCTCACTCCTGTGTCTCCAAGAAAGGGAAACCATTGAATAATTTCATTAAATATATGTCTAAATTGTGAACGACAGAAGAATATATATTTTATATAAATAAACAAAAATAAATGAATCTATGTATCATTAAATTATATGGTGTCATCAGTATGCAGTATGCAGGAAAAATATCCATTACATTATCATTATGTTATCAGAAAAGGTAAAAAAATAAAAATAAAAAATAGCAATATACTGAATTCTGATGATTGAAATTCAAGTGGGCACATTTGTAGAACGAGCCATTTAAATCACCCAGGCAGAAATGCATTATGGATAATAGCAGCCCCTTTTTGAACCTCAAATAAACTTTAACAAACCACAGGGCAGTAATGGAAAAAACTTTTAGAGCAAAAGATGAGTCCTCCATCAGCATGTCTCCTTTTTGACAGAAAGAACAAGTGCACACTGCATACAAGAGAGTTCATAACCTGACCTTCAAGATCATAATGAACAATGCGTTCCTCCAGTTGTACAGTATAAATACTCTGACAGAAATGGTTACATATGGACAGAAGGGAGAATAATCAAAGCAAACCATTGGCCATTCACATGCTATTTACATGACATTTACATATAGTTGACAGATACAGTATGTGTAGGTGTGTCGATGTTTGTGGGATAACTTTAGTCATTTTTAATATAAGCAGCAGTGGAGACTCTATGTATAAACTATGTATGGGCAGCATCCGTCTCCTCAATGAAACGACACCCAAACCTACTTGTTCAATGCGTCCAAACACAAAGACACCTCATCAATGAAATCACAAATGCACACGTTAACACACCAATGTGGCGCAGGAGTTAGCGGAAGTGGAGTTATGGATATGAGTGATATCATCAATAACGGCATTTGATCATACACAACTGGTATATAACCTTGTTATACAGCATCACATTACAAATCCAAATGTATCAAGCAAAGCAGTGTATGATTATTGTGGTCTGCAACTGTAATAACACATCCAAAGCAACATTTCAGAGCAGGGAAACCAATTGCTTTCCTTAACCTACAGCCAAAATAACACCTATTAATAATGCAAATTAGACTTACCAGTGACGTTCATTGCTTGAAAAGAAAAGATGCACGATGAGCTTTCATCTCTAGAGGCAGAATTGGCAGCATAGCAAGTGCATTTAACATCTGTTGCCCCATGGTGTTGTGTGTAAATGTCTTACATCGTCTTCTCTCTGGCTCAGCAGTGATTCATCTATTCTAATTTTTGCACCAATGGTGAGGGACTACATTTAACTTTTAACAAATTGTCGACTTGATTCATATTGCCTTGCTATTAGTAGTGGATATAACACTGGAAAGACAAGATGATCTGGCAATGAATAACTAAGACACTGGGAATATAAACACATAGAACTAATAGGACACAGGTGTAGACAATGGGGTAATTACGAATGGGGGGAAAATGAAACCAGGAAGTAAAGCAAACGAAAATACGGATAACACAAGTATACGTGGTGGGGTTTTGTGAGGCAAGTATACGTGGTGGGGTTCTGTGAGGAGAGTATACGTAAACTCGTCTCGAGTTCTTGATTGAGCCTCTCCGTCTGGCCGTTGGTTTGTGGATGGTGACCAGATGTGAGGCTGACGGTGGCGCCGATGAGAGTGCAGAAAGCCCGCCAGAACTGGGCCACGAACTGGGGTCCCCGATCGGACAACACATCTTTCGGGAGACCATGGAGCCAGAATACATGCTGCAGGACCAATTCTTCCATCTCCTTAGCAGAAGGTAGCTTACGCAGAGGCACAGAATGGACCATTTTGGAGAATCTATCAATGACAGTGAGGATAGTAGTGTTACCTTCTGAGGCCGGAAGTCCTGTGACAAAGTCTAATGAAATATCCGACCAGGGCCGGTGTGGCACGGGAAGTAGGCAAAGCAAGCCCGCTGGTGGCTGTCTGGAGCTCGTGTTCCTGGCGCACAATGGACACGCTGCCACGTATTTCGTCACCTTTGTTTCCATAGCTGACCACCAGAACCGCTGTTTGATGGCTGCCATGGTTCTCTTAACTCCCGGATGACAGGTAAGATGAAACGAATGGATCCAATGAACGACCTGGGCACGGAGACTAGGAGGCACAAATAAACGATTGGGAGAGCACCCCGCAGGAATTTTCAGAAGTGCCTGCTTAACCTTTTCCTCAATTTCCTTATATATTCCAGGTTCTTATGATCAGTCCATACTAAGAAGGGTTGTTCAGCTCCCTCCAGACACTGCCGCCACTCCTCCAACGCCACCTTAACTGCCAGCAGCTCCCAGTTGACCACATCATAATTACGCTCTGCGGGAGATCGTTTCTTACACAGAAATGCACATGGATGGAGTCTATTATCCTTCACTGACCTTTGTGATAGAACGGCCCCCTGCAGTCCAATATCAGAGGCGTCCACCTCCACCATAAACTGTAGAGAAGGGTCAGGCATGAAGAGAACCGGGCGGTGGAGAAACAGACCTTCATCTTCTTGAAGGCCTGTTCAGCTTGGAGATTCCACTGGAACTTAGTGTTGGCTGATGTTAACGCATGTAAAGGGGCAGCAACAGAACTAAAGTTTCTTATGAATTTGCGGTAAAAATTTGCGAACCCCAGGAAATGTTGTACCTCTCTCCTACAGGTAGGTGTAGGCTATCCCACCACCGCACTGACCTTTTCAGGATCCATCTTAACCTCCCCCTCAGCCACAATATATCCCAGAAAAGACACTGAGGGGGAATGGAACTCACATTTTTCCGCTTTGACAAACAGTTTATGCTCCAGAAGTCTCTGTAACACTTGTTTGACGTGACATAGGTCAAGTCCTTGAAAAACTGCTGGTATTGCACCAGCAGTTTTCAGGCCAAATCAGGCCAAATGGCATAACAAGATACTAGTGTCCATTAGGAATATATAACGAAAAAACGGATACCACAAGGACTACAAAGTAAAACAGGAAACACAAAAATACTATCTCCCAGGCCGGGACGTGACACATTGTGCAAATATAAAATCAATACATTTATTTGTATTTCACGATTCTGAGGTAAAGTGATGCATAGTATAATTATTTTCTCATCTTTTCAAAACAATTTAATCAAAACAAATAACGAATGAAATGCAAAGACAATATAAACAGCCTCTATGTATGTCTAGCTAAAATGTGGTAGTTTTATTTTCATTTCTTTTACAAAAACATTATTAATATTAATATTTTTTTTTCTTCTTTTTTTTTTAAATCAATCTGTCATTTGAAGCTGTCAGCTGATCTGATCAAAGGGCAGGACAAACAAAAATTCTAACTTCAATCCAATAACCAAAATACAACTGCTTGAAACCTGCAATATCGTGTAATTATTTGCTCTGTTGATTACATGGATGTAAGATAAGTGTTTGTAATTGTGAAACCGTTTTGGGTTTAGCACATGCTTCAGTGGTATTTCCACAATATTATCATCTTAAAAGATACTATATTTTAAACATGGCAATACATACAAACTTAGCCTTAGCCATACAAACTTAGCCTCCAGCAATCAGACATACTGTACGAATGCAATCGAGAACATTTGATCAATGTAATTCCTTCCAAAATCTCCCTAGATTACAAGGTTCCAGGTTATCTTTATTATCCCCGAGGGGCAATTTGTGTTGCAGCCAGCAGTAATATAAGTAAATAAAAACAACAGACAAATCAACAATGGATGGACAATACACTGCAGTCTACCAGCTGGATTGATGCTTTAATGTATGATGTCATTTGTCATTTGAAATCTTGCCTGCTGTGGAAGTTGTAGATTTCAGGCATGTTGCCAAAGAGGATGTCTCTTTTGCTGCGCAGGATGGGGGGCAGAAGAGACGACAGAGATGGGTTGTCCATTTCCGCCCTGTATCCCTGAAATATGTATGTTATGACAGCAGGATATATATGAAGTTTACCGCTGTAATAAATACAAAAGTCTGGATCTCAGTGGGGGGGGAGTAATAGTCATGGGCCTGTAATGAAGTCCCACTGGGAAACATCATGGAAAAACGCGCGTACGCATTCAACCCGAAAGAGAGATACAACAGGGGGTCTCACCAGGAGAACTGACAGCAGTTCCTCGACATAGATCCTCTCCGTCTCTATCAGCTCCCTCATCACACGACTGTGGGAAATGCACACGCATGCACGCACACACACACACACACACACACACAGATCCAGAAGAGGACCAGAGGGCAGGATTAGCACAGTAAAAGAGAAGCAAACAACATCAATGAGAGCTGTGAGGATGGATGGATGGATGGATGGATGGATGGATGGATGGGAGAAACAGTGTTCTCCTGCTCACCGCTTGAGGAGGTCCGGGCTCTCCTCGCCCTCTAGACCGTACGACACACAGCTCCTGTTCTCCTGGTAGTCGTGCATAACCTCTATCTGGACCAACCGAAACACAGAAGGGACCAACAAAAAAAAAATCATCTCCATTTGGATTTGTCATTTACATTTACATTTAGGGCAGATGCTTTTGTCCAAAGCAACTTACAATAAGTACATTTGTCAGAAGGAAATGGAACAAGATCTCCCTGTTTGGCGTAGCAAGATTTCAATAGAGCTAGTCTCCAACGATACTAACAGACAAGCTGCTGAGCATTTGTTGATGTAAGGTAGCCTTTTATACATTTGTCCCTTCACAGGGCTCAACTGCTGTTGAAAAGTTGCTCACAACGGCAAATACTAATCACAAGAGTAAAAGCTCTGTGTTGACTTCCATTTTTGTCATTTTTGTCCCACCTTTCTAGAGCTGGAGTTTTTGCGTGACGTCCTTTTTCCAGGAAGAGACAGGTCAAAGGTGAACTTCAAGCCATCACCTATAAAAAAAACATAAAGAGTCACAGGTGATCCACTATCTTATTGGTATAATGTACTTGCATAATGTATAGCACACTTGAATCACTTTATTTCATCTGCACTTCTGAGGAGATGGCTCCTTCATAAATCAAACAATAAATCAAAGAGAATTATTTCTATATGGCCATACTGGGATTCATTCTCTCTCCCCATGAAGGCAGTTATAATCCTACTGAAGGTACACTTCTATAGTTCATAACAACTCTTAAGAATACATGACACGGTTCCCTTTCATCCGAGCCTTTGAATGTATTATACATGTAGGCTTGTGCCACATGTACCAAAACACATATACTGTAGAAACTGTGTGCGTGTGCGTGCGTGCGTGCGTGCGTGTGTGTGTGTGCATGCATGTGTGTGTGCGTGCGTGTGTGTGCATCCGTTCGTGTGTGTGTGTGCGTGCATGTGCGTGTGTGTGTGTGCACGTGGGTGGGTGTGTGTGCGTGTGTGTGCATTGGTCAGTGAGATACAGTAGATTCACCTTGTTGGTTCCATAGGTACTGTTTCCCGTTCGGTCGTCCAGAAGGAGCACTGAAGGCCACTTTGTCTCTGCTTGAAAGGGTGTGTTTACTGTATGACAAACAATTTCATATTGATTAGATAGGGTGTGTTTACTGTACGACAAACAAAGATTCATATTGATTAGATAGGGTGTGTTTACTGTACGACAAACAAAGATTCATATTGATTAGATTAGATTTGATTGGTCAGATCCGTCCTAACCCTCAACACTCGCAACAGTACTGTTAAACCCTTAAGCAGCTACCATGCAGACACTTTTGAAGTGACACTTTTTCAACAGTATGTGTGTCTCCTGCAAAGGTTTTAATGAAAGACATCGTCACTCCAGTTCCACAAGAGGAGGTCAAAACTGTCATTCGTAGATGTCTGGAGCAAGCAGCCCTGGTCAATTACCAGCGCCTCTCAGAGTACGCCAAGATAGAAGGTCAGTTACTGTGTAACAGACACATGGAAAGGTGCTCTAGATATGATCTACATGGTATCTTAATATTTTGGAAGAAAAAATAATGTTTTACCACCAGGTCAAAGCAATACAAAAGCTGGTCTAAATGTGATATTTAAGTTCAGAATGTGATTTATGGTGTGATGGTCTTATTGTATTCAAGGCAGGACGTTCCAGTGCTGCTGGTGCTGGTTGGAGGGTTTTTACTCAAGTGGGCGGGTCCATTGATTTCATTGCCCCCATTGGAAATATATGGCAAATGCTTTGTATTTGTCTTGAATTGGTTAGGTTTAGGTATAAGTTTAATGAGCTTAATGAAATAGCAGGATAATTAAGTATAGGAAAAAGATATGATTTTGATTTACATTGATTTTGGCTTTCTCCAAAGCTAACCTGTTTCACGGATGTTTGAAGTGATTCAACTTTCTGTGTCGTATCTTTCTAGAGAGGAATAACTCTCGTATCGTAACGTATCATATCGTAAGTGTCGTAACCTCCACATTCTCTCCACAGCTGCAGAAAAATGCCTCTCATCCAATGCTTGCTAATAGTTTCAAACTAAAAATAGGCGGTGCCTTTAGCTGACAAGGTCAAGGTTTTTTTTTCTGCATCTCCAAACAAATTTACAAACCAGGTGTACAGTAAGTAAAAATGCATTCAATTCCCCTGCACAACTATATGCCCCTCAGCTTTCAACTCAGCCAACCTCTAACCTGCCCCTCCTCCTCTTCCTCTTCCTTCTCCTCCTCCTCCTCCTCCTCCTCCTCCACCTCCTACTTCAGCTTGCCTTGAAGTTTAGAGTGACGTTTCTCTTCCTTCCTGAGTGACTTCTCCTTCCCTCTCTCCACCTTCTATTTGATGCGACGAGGTCCATTATGCACTGACTTACTCTCCTCTGTTCTCCTTGTCTATTGGCCTTTCTGCTTTACTCTGGTCAACATTAAAAAAAAACAAAAAAAAAACAGGAAGGTCAATAAACAAGGCATGATGGGATTGCCCTTCACAGCAATTCAGTGTGTTATCGTGGTCGTGGATTTCCCCATTCCATTGCATGGTTCGGGTTTTCTTTAGTAGGCATCATGGACGCTTCTTTTGACCCTGGGAACATTTGTTCTCACAGTTGGTCCTTGAGCTGACCCTAACATGCAGCCTAAAAATGTCAACTCAATATATTTTATTGACTCAACTTAATATATTTTTCATAATAATATTCAATATAATATTCATAACGTTAAAGCTTTCAACTTTCTACAAACTGCTTGATTCAAAACGATGTCTGTAAAGAAATACCTCCCCCCCTCACTGAAGACTCTAAGAGACTGATCTTAGTAGTTGTGAATAGAGAGCCTGAGGTGTCGTCACCAGAGAAGACCTAGCATTGTCTTAACCTGGGTTCTTTAGTATTTTTGCCTATTCATTTTCTTCATATCAAATGGTACCAATTCTACCATGTATGTGTACAACCAACTTAAATGATGGCTTAATTCATTTTTTGTCTGATAACACCTTTGTACATTTGTAAACCTTCGATTAGTCACACTGTACATGTTGCTACCTGTCACAGATAACCGTGGAAGGAATAAGGACTCATTTACCAATATGGTGAATCGCAGGCCTCTGAGCATTTATCCTACATTTATGCTACCTTTATCCTACATTTATGCTACATTTATCCTACATTTATGCTACATTTATCTTACATTTATCCTACATTTATTCTACATTTACATTTAGGGCATTTATGCTAAATTTATGCTACATTTATCCTACATTTATTCTACATTTATCCTACATTTATGCTACATTTATCCTACATTTATGCTACATTTATGCTACATTTATGCTACATTTATCCTACATTTATGCTACATTTATCCTACATTTATTCTACATTTAGAGCAACATGCTTACTGCAAATATCCTTTACCTTCAGTAAGTAGGTATCAACG
>OMPB01085786.1:0-11641 GCA_900312615.1 Stylephorus chordatus | reverse complement strand
ACAGTATCATAACAATGAAATTGGAGAAAAATTAGGTAAAATAAGGGGTTACTCAACAACAAAGTACTCGTACTCGTACTTGGTCTGAAAAAAATGGTATCGGAGCATAACGTTACGCATCTGCACTTTTGACATTATATATATATATATATATATATACTTATACATACCTCCACGGAAAACATTTTCTTGTTGCTGGGATGAAGAAGGTGTGCACGTGAATACAACATGAGACTTGAGAGGGCGGCGTGGCAGCGAGGAAGTGCGTGCCAGCGGGGAAGCGCAAGGGTGGGGGCCAAAACAGAGTGACTGACCAAAACAATAACAATAACAAAAAAAAAGTGTTTACTTTTGAATCGCGGACTGGGGCTTTAACATAATTTATAACAATACACAATTTTGTTGTTTTATATGTAGGTGTGCTGAAGTGTAAGCGAGACAGGAACGCTAGGGGCCAGTGTCCCCTTTGTGGCAATCCTGGCACTTACCGTAGAAGGCCCATCTCTCAGCTCCCTGGTGATGCCTTCGCCTGTACCAAACCGTGGATTAATCCACATTTAAAGCAGAGCAACATCACCCTGGATGCAGGGGACTTCACTCCCGTCCTCCCTCGGGATTTTATAGCCCCGATCGGCTCAATGCAGATGAACCTCACCGACCAATTTCAAAACGACGCCAGCCTGTCGTGCATCGTCCAGAGGCCGTCTGCCATAGAACATGTGACACTGACCGTGGAGGAAAACAACGCCACCCTACTTAGAGCTGACGTAGCCACCTCGCTTGTCTGCAACGTTGACTACGAACACATCCAGCAGCTGTGGCACATCCTGGCCACCTACAGCGAGTCCCCCATGATGCTGGAGAGAGGCCTGATGCGCTCGGGGGGCTCAGAGATGGTGTACCAGTACAGGCAGATTCAACCCGAGGAGGGAAAGGAGGGAATCTACACAGGCATTAATGCGGAGATTAATGCGTCCCCTGCGTGGTTGATGCAGGCAGAGGTACATTTTCAGCTGGACCGGACTACAACTACTTACTCTACCTTGCATGTTAAGTACAGGTCTGTTGTCAATCTTCGTGTGGAGAACAGGCCGCCTAAAAGGGCCCGCTACAGCTGGACCTTGATCAAACGGGACAACCGGACTAAGACTGAGCACACTGTACTCACAGGTGGGACTTTTGGCCTTATTTACTCATTTACAAATCACAAATCCCATTTTAATATGATGCATGCTTACAAAGATTGTCACAGTTCACACTTAAAAAGGGGGTCGGTCAAAAATACTTAACAAGACACTAATGATTTACACAAATTATATTATATTATATTATATTATATTATAGGTGGTGTAGCAGAGCTGAACTGCCAGACCCTGGGTGAGCCAAAACCTTCTGTAGAATGGATATTAACAGATGGCAACAAGGTCAGAGCCCCTTATTCAAGTGAGGATAGAAGGATCATTATAACAGCTGAAGGGAAGCTCACTGTGCGAAGGGCAGATTCCTCAGATGCTGGCTTATACCGCTGCATCGCTACCAACTACCAGGATGCAGACATCCTCAGCTTCAGAATCACAGTTCTATCCCCTGATGTGGATGAAGCAGAAGTCAATGGGGTCCAACTGTCTCAAACCCTTGGCCAAGACCTGGTTTTGGACTGCAGCTCCTCAGGCAGCCCTGTGGCATCAGTTCAGTGGATCCTACCGGATCACTCCGTGGTCGACGAGTCTCATGGGAACAAGCAATTGCATGCGAATGGGACCCTGAAGATTCAGGGTCTCACAGTTAGGGACCGGGGTTTTTATAGGTGCCTGGCTGCTAATCACATTGGCATGGATCTTCTGGTGTCACAGGTGACCATAACAGGGGAAGGGTCTGAGATAGGGAGAGCGGTGGACAAGGAAGGGTCAAGGATGGGGATGGATGTCAAAGTGGAGACTGACATGGTGGAAAAGGAGGTTGACCCTGTTGAGATCATTTCTTTATCTGACAGAAAAAGTCAGGAGTCCAGGACTATTACTTCAGACAGGCCCTACCCCAGACTAAGGACATGGAGTCGGAGATTGGGTAAAAGAAGGAGAGGCCATAGATATAACTCGAGAAACAGAAATTTTGATAAAAATAACAGGAAGATTGACCCTGACAAATTTGCAGAGTTGATGAAAAAAGCTCAAGGTGGATCAAAGCCAGGCCCGGCGACCAGGAGGAGTGAGTCCTCAGACACGGGTCTTTCTGGAGATGGAGAAACAGGCTCTGGTGAAAGTTACAATGAAGTTGTTTTGTCAGGTTTGGTGAAACAAACGACAGATGACCCTCACGTAAGTACAGCTATCCTAACAAGAAGACACTTCAGTTACACTGAATCCATGATAACCACACAAAACAGTATGATAACAACTACAGACAACAGTCAAACAGCTGCCATGAAGACCACAGACTCTGCTCACTCTAATGTTACTCCAGAAACAGAAAAAACAGACTCTCCAACCACAGAGTCATACACAAAGTCGACCCATGTAACACCTATGGAATCCTTGTTTACGGAGAGTCTAGAGAGAGTGAACGAAATTCAAAGTGATGCAGCCACCCCACAAGACAAAGCTTTAGACCATACAAGTTTAAAAAATGGTAATTGGTTCACACCTAGTGAATTCTACACTCTTGAGAGAGCTACTAAAACACCAACAAACCCAGTCAGGCTCCATCTCACTGTGACTGATAACGCAGACGTAACCGAGTTGAGTTTCTCAGGAGAGTCCCCCGGCGCGGACACCTTCACCGGGAAGGCGCTTTCCTTTGTCACCGATCCCAACGTTACTCCAATGAGGGAAGGACCGCAACCAGTCGATCCCGTTGTTCACACTTCCACTGACGCAGAAAGCCAGACAACTTTCACAGCCATAACCACCACAGAGAGACATCAAGATGAGATTACTTTCCACACCACCCAGAAAATTACATCGCCAAGACTCCCTGCGGGATCCACCATCATCTCCCAGCAGCAAATTCACATTATCCCACCTAAGAAGGGCGGACGAGGAGGCCGCAGGAGGACCTTTCATGGACGAAGGAGGATTATCAAACCAAACAGGATCACTGATATACAATCCTACATAAACAAACTCAAACTGCCAACAATAAAAAAGAATGGGAATGCTACAGTGGCCTATACTATGGAGATAACCACAGGTCAGTGCTCAAGTCAACTGATCTTCAACATTCTTCTGAATATGTCCATTTACAGTACATGTCTTATATCATCATTTTCTATATATACCTGTCTGTCTGTGTCTCTCTTCTCCCAGACTGTGATCGCGATGAGAAAGCGAGGAGGATAACAACGGAGGAACCCCACGTTCCCACGTCATCAGCCTCCGCTGGTTCCTCCTTGCACAGATCAGATATCCCTGTCCACACACAACACACTACAGCTGCTACTACCACAGCGTACTACACTACAAATGCCCCATCCATCCATAGCCAGTCCAGGCTTCGATTCTCCGGTGACTACATTACCTCTGCAGATGCCCCTGAGCTTAACTTTACACCTGATCCATTCATTACCCCAACTAAAGGAGTAACAACCCCAACAATGCACACCACTACTACCTCCAGGGCTCCCCAAAGTAGAATCAAATGGCACAGGCGCTTCGGTGGTAAGGCCAAGCACAGACAGATAATGAACAGATTACGGAGACCATCTACCACCACACAGACATCAACCACAGTTAAAACGACTACAGTGATTACAACCACAAGCGTTACAGCTCCTCCTACCGCTGTGTCTCTGACAGAACCCGTGACCGTGTATCCACCAAGACACGGCACAAACACAGAGAGTTCATCAGATTATGAAGACTCATTCTCTGCGGATTATGAGCCTACGACAGCGCGGCTGAGCTCGCACTATCAAACGACCACAGTTCCAACATATTACACTCCCACCACAATTGAGACATCGCCACAGACCCAAACTGTTGCTTCCCCACCTACCGTCAAACCCCTTCCCAGGGCAAATTCTGAGGAAGTCTTTTCTTCTGGGTCAGGGGGATACCCTGAGGATTGGTTTGTGATCAAACGGAGGCCTAATGGCTCAGGAGGACGTCTTGGCCGAAGGAGGAGGCCTATTAAGGGAAGGCAGCCCTTTAGGAAACCTACAACTACTAAAGCACCGTACACCACAACAGAGGCTACAACTACTTTGAAAAGCACCACTGTGACAGCCACCACATTCCCCAAGCAAACCACTTTGGACTCCAGGCCTTACACTCCATCCAGGGATTCTGACCGTTCTGCAGTGATGACCTCAACTGAATTAATGAGAGAAGAGCAAACAAACTCATATGGAGAGGATGTCTGGTATGAGTCCCCTTCTAGCACACCTAGAACACATACTATGACCAAAGGCACTTGGAAAACCTTACCCAGGTCTACGAGTTCAACTTTTCCTCATAGGCCGTACACCACAATGAACCCGTACACCACATTTAGGACCAAAGCCTACAGTATCATCACACCAGCAGGGAAGAACGGCCAACAGCCCACAGAGATGCCCAGAGTTAATACAATCAGGCCAAATGTTTCTACAAGCCAAACTAAAAGCGATCCAAGGGAAGCTCTCACCTTAGACTCAATGACAGTCGTCAAGGCAGAGAAAGGATACTCCAGCACCAGTTATCCGTACAACAAGCATGACAAAAATGTAATCTCCGCTAGCAAACACCATGTCACACGTTATGAAACTACAACAGCCAACTTAGAGGGGATTCATCTGTCTACCAAGGACGTTCGAACTAAGCCAAAGATACTTGGCGGCAATGCAGCTAGTTTCACAGTCCTGTCCAACTCTGATACTTTTCTGCCGTGTGAGGCAGTGGGAAATCCTCAGCCGACCATCAGGTGGATGCGCTTCTCCACGCGTACAGGTACGCTACTAATTCTTAATAATAAAAGCTGTTCAAAAGGGTCATGTTTTTTCTAACTTTCAATTCAAAAGATCAACACTAATTTACACAAACAGGCTCATACACCCACGGAAATATACACATGTCATAGAAGCAAAAGTAAAAGTGTGTAGTACACAATCATCACAGTGTATCATAAGGTTGGTATTATTTCAATTTGATTTCAATCTTAAAACGTGAATCGATTGATTAAGATTGACTTTTTTTGTTTGAGTGTTTTAAACCGTCTCTTCCCTTTTCCAGGAAGCACAATAACCATTACGGGGAGCATGGGCAAGTTTCAAGTTTTGAGCAATGGCACACTGGCCATCCAGAATGCAAACATCAAGGACCGTGGCCAGTACCTGTGTCTAGCTGAGAACGATCAGGGATCGGACAAACTGCTGGTGACCCTGTCTGTGGTCGCATACCCCTCCCGCATCCTGGAGCCCAAGGTGCGGGAAATAAAGTCCCACGCAGGGAGTACCGTCGAGATGAAATGTAAGGCAGAAGGCCGGCCCATGCCTCTAATATCCTGGATACTGGCCAACCGCACCCAGGTGAGGGGTCGTACCTCGGACAAGGGGAGGGTTTCAGTGACGCCCGAGGGGACCCTGGTGATCGAGCAGGTTTCCGTCTTTGACAGAGGGCATTACAAATGCATCGCTAGTAACCCAGCCGGAGTGGACACCGCTGCGGTCAGGCTGCAGGTGGTGTCGGCTCCCCCTGGTATCCTGGAGGAGAAACGTGAGGAGGTGAGGGCTGTTGTGAGCCACGGTCTATGGCTGGCATGCACTGGTCAAGGCAGCCCCCAACCGACCCTTCACTGGGTCCTTCGCGACGGGTCAACCGTCCGACCAGACAGGCCCACCGTGAATCCCAGGGTGTCCGTGTATGAGAATGGTACGCTCTACCTTAAGGAGGTAACTTTAACAGACGATGGAACATACGAATGCATCGCAACGAGTTCCACGGGATCAGAGCGTAGGGTGGTGTCCGTGACAGTAGAGGAGCGGGAGACTTCACCTCAGATAGTGGCGACGTCCCAACTTCTTACAGAACTCTCCTTTGGGGAGCAGCTGAGACTGAACTGTTCAGCAACAGGAGAGCCCAAACCCAGGATTGTATGGAGGCTACCATCTAAAGCTGTGGTGGATCAGTGGCACAGGTAAAATGTCACCCCATCCCCTCATTAATACAATTGAATATAATTATTATTTCTTTTATTTTTTTACATGGAAGAATGAATTATTGTCAGATGCTCTCTGTAATGTTTTGTTCCCTTATAAAAGTGTAATTGGAGATGCTGTAGAGATCAGAGATACTGAAAATGGGAAGACCAGAAATCTTTTGAATCAGAAATACCTCATCAGTAAAAAATGTCAAAAAAAAAAAAAAAGTCTAAACATCTGCCAAGTCTGTAACACAGACCAAGGCCATCTTGCAGAAATGAATAGCTTATTGAGATCACTGTATTTATATAGTTTAAAATGTCCCAGGACAAATCTTAGCACTCAGGTTTTCATCTATCCTCATTTCTCCAATGTAGCTTCCTGTTAACCCTCCTGAGAATACGTTTTAGTGTTTTAATATGCTGATCAGCCTGTCCGTCAATGCTTGAAATAAGGCAATATGATACAGAGTCCCCTGAGCATATTAACTATGGCAAAGTAAATGGTTATTTTATTGTTGTAACGGTTTGTGGATCGGACCTAAAATGCAGACACACGCGGTAGAGTTTCCAGGTACCGTAGTCTTTAATTACAACGAACAGATGGACACTTACAGGATCATGATCTCTCACACAGAACTAAAGCAGGTAACAGGGTAATCAATGCAAGATTAAGACACAATCAGACATGGGGGAAACTACAGAAAATACAGACATGTGGACACAAAGAACTAATTGACACAGGTGAAAATCATTAAAGTAAAAACAAAATGAACGAGGGGACGCCAACAGGACGATAACAAAACTACACATGAACAAACCTCAAATTGTGACAATTGTTTGATTTCATGTTTCATGCGTAGTACAAAATGTACACTATGTACATACTGTGGCTCAGGATGTCGAGCGGATCGTCCACTAAATGGAAGGTTGGTGGTTCGATCCCGGCTCCTCCTGTCCACATGTCGAAGTGTCCTTGGGCAAGATACTGAACCCCAAATTGCTCCTGAGGAGCAGGATGGCACCTTGTATGGTAGCCTTGGCCATCAGTGTGTGAATGGGTGAATTTTGGCATGTGTTGTAAAGTGCTTTGAGAGGTTGGCAGACTGAAAAGCACTATAAAAATGCAGTCCATTTATTAACATCTCATGCATTCATTATTTACATCATTTTACAGAAATAATAATACATTATTTTATTGTTTATTATTGTATTGCTCAAGTGGACTACAGTTCATTAAAACATAAATGTACATGTTTCACAATTTGAAATCTTAATTTCTTTTGTGGTTGGTTTTGTGTTCATCAGGATGGGCAGCAGAATCCATGTTCTGGAAAATGGATCGCTGATTATTAACGTAGTAAGTGATAAAGACTCCGGGGACTATCTCTGTGTGGCGCGCAGCAAGATGGGCGATGACATTCAGCTCATGAAGGTCTCTGTGTCAATGAAGCCGGCGAAGATTGAACCTAAGCATTATGGGAAGAAGAATGTACCCTACGGTAATGACCTGAAGGTGGACTGTAAGGCCTCTGGGGCTCCACAGCCTGATATCTCCTGGGGTCTTCCAGATGGCACACTGGTCAACAGTGCCATGCAGTCTGACGGCAGTAGCAGAGGCAGTGGGCGAACACGTCGCTATGTGCTGTTTGACAATGGAACCCTTTACCTAAACCAGGTACACGTAATCCTATAAGTATCAATTTTGTAACACGAGTTATCTTTTAAAAAGGTTTTACATTGGTGTCGTTTTTTATTTGTATTTTTTTTCAGGTTGGTATTTCCGAGGAAGGAGATTACACTTGCTTCGCTGAAAACCAAGTGGGCAAGGACGAGATGCATGTCCATATCACTGTAATAACGGCCGCGCCAAGGATACGACCCAACAGCCGGACATACGGCAACGTAAGGCCTGGAGGGAACATACTGTTTGACTGTGAAGCGGTCGGAGAACCCAAACCTAAGACGCTTTGGATGTTACCAAACAACGACGTAATCGCAGCGTCTAATGAGCGATATCTGATGCATGTGAATGGCTCTCTGGACATAAGAGACATCAAGTTGAGTGATGCTGGGCAGTATATATGTATAGCCCGCAACCCTGCTGGTGAAAACCGAAGAGTGTACAAGTTGGATTTAGATGGGAACCCCCCGGTAATAAATGGCTACCACCAGAACAGAACAGTGATTAAGGATACAGCAGTAAAATATTCCAGGAAGTTTGTAGACTGCAAGGCTGAGGGAGATCCATTGCCATCAATTACCTGGATTATGCCGGATAACATTTTCCTGAAGGCACCATATTTTGGCAGTAGGATAAACATCCACCATAACGGAACGTTAGAGATCCGGAATGTGAGGCCATCTGACACAGCGGAGTTCATCTGCATGGCAACAAATGACGGGGGAGAGGCGGTGATGATTGTGCAACTGGAGGTCACTACCATGCTGAGAAGACCCATTTTTAGAAACCCTTTTAATGAGCGCGTTGTGACTCGCTTGGGGAAGACCGTCGTTTTGAATTGCTCCGCCGATGGGCATCCGAGGCCAGAGATAATCTGGACCCTGCCTAATGGGACACGTTTTACTGGCGGGCCTGACCGTGGATCCAGGCATCACCTGGGCAGTGACGGAGCGTTTATTATCTACACTCCTGTTAAGGGGGATAATGGGAAGTACCGCTGCGCTGCAAAGAATTCCATGGGCTACATCGAGAAGCTCATTCTCTTAGAAGTGGGACAGAAACCGTACATTCTATCAAGGCCGAGGGGCATCATCCGCAGTGTATCTGGGGATCCTCTTTTCCTTCACTGCCTGGCTGATGGGAGCCCCAGACCAATTATCTCCTGGACTGTCCCGGGGGGCTACACCCTGAACAGGCCTCAATTGCTCGGACGCTACAATTTCCTGGAGAACGGGACCTTGGTTGTGCACGACACAACCCTTCACGACAGAGGAAACTATGTCTGCAGAGCACACAGTGATACTGGGGAAGCTATTCTGAATGTCCCTGTAATCATCATCGCTTACCCTCCCAGGATCACGACTTGGCCACCCCCCAACGCGAGGGCTATGGCAGGGGCACCGATTCAGCTCAATTGCGCAGCTGCCGGGATCCCAAAACCGGAGATCACCTGGGAGCTGCCTGATGGCGCAGTTCTGTCCGCAGCAGGGCAGGGCCGACCTTCGGGCAGTGAACTGCTCCACCCTCAGGGAACGCTCATAATCCAGAGACCCACAGCCTCAGACTCTGGTGCATACAAGTGTATTGCCAAGAATCACCTGGGCACAGACTCAAAACTCACATATGTACGCGTGCTGTGAGAAAGACATGCTGACAAGGGTACGTCAGCACTGTAACTTTACTAATATGCAAGGATCCCAACTTGTGAAAAGAGTTTTAAACAAACCAAAAATATATGAGCAGTATAGAGAAGATGGGAATCAGGAATATCATAGAAAATAAAAGTTACATTGAATATTACATTAAAATAGGGGATATAAAAAGTCATATCTGGGTTTAATTTAGAGATGTTGTTTTTTTTTTAAATGTGGTAAGGTAGTTGAATCCAGATGGCCAATAAAGAGGTAAAGTGACAGTTTTGAGTTTGAATTACTTTACTGCAAAGGGAGCTTATATTACAGTCTATAGCTCGGAGAGGAGATTTAAGTGTTACGGAAAGTCTGTAAGAAAAACTTACACACTACACACAGACATTAGCAATACATATATATATTTTTTCATCTCATGTGAGCAACCATTTGTTTTTAAATAAATTTTCCAAAAATGTTGTCTTTATTCAGGTTGAGAAAACTTTTAAATACAAAACCTGCTTTTACACTGGAGAACATTACAAACATTGTATATCTTTTATCATCCAACCATCTTTTATATCAGTTACAGCCTGCATGATTGTTATCAGTACAGGAAACTAAATCATTACAAATAAAGTCAAACGATCTATTATGTTGCAGACACAAATCCGTCATACATTCTTATTTTTTAAGAACATGGTGGTATATAGAAATTGTCTTTTGCAGTATGTATCAAGTATCAAACTACTTTAATCCTGCAAGAAAACCTAAATAAGAGAAAAATAGAAAAGAAAAAAAAAAAAGAACAATGTGTTTAAAACAATTTAAAGTGTCCATGTATAACAACATATTCTCCACTGAGTATAGTATAGTTCTGCAGTAACAGAGGTGGAGGAGCAGCTCCAGATTAACTGTCCAGCTGTGAAAATAGTTCCTCGAACAGCCCTTCAACGTGTGAAATCCAACACAGAGCTTGTGATTTTGTCTTTGATAGTTTGTTGATTTTTCCTGCTGGAAAAGGGAAATAGGGAGACACAAATGAAAAAAGAGACAACGTGTTAAATGATAATGAAATCATAATGAGATCAACACAAGGTTTGGTCTTCAAAAAAGAAACACATCTAACAATACAAATAAGAGAGAAACAAGTTGCACCAGAGCTTTTTAACGGGCCCTCGTCCCAAATATTCCATTTGCCTTTTGGAAAACAACTGGGAATAATTTCATAGTAAATTGCTACAATGAATAACACCTATAATGATACGGACTTAACGTTGGCAGGAAAACTTCCTAGCTCCTGTTCACTGAGACTTGACCTCATCGCTAATGCATTCACTACAGCTCAAGCAAGACCAGTGTGTTAAATGAATCAAGGTCGCAAGCACTTTGCGTGAGGTAACAGTGGTAACAGAATTTAATTCTTTCAAGGTTTCACATTTAATCTTCAAAATCGTATTTTTAAGTATAGTTATCTTAGTTCTTCGGGATTAAAGTTTGTCCTCTCATTATACAGTGAACATGATTTCTCTGTGTACTCGCTCTTCTCCAAAACAAGTAAAGCCTACGTCCACTTTTTTTTTTACACAAAAGAAAGAATTCTTACAAACGGATGAATTAACAGGAAATCCATAATAGTTAGTAATTAGTTAGTAATAGTAATTATTTTAAGACACATGAGCTATAACAAAAAGAGCCCAATTGTTCGTGCTCATGTGTGGATTTTTTTTATTTATTTTTTAATCTCTAAATTCTTTCCAGAGAGAGGCCTGTTTTGAAAACAGTTATATGTTCCAGACAAGTATAGGGGGGGGGGAAGAAATCTGTTCCATAAACTTTGGAATGTAGAGGACTTCCTTGGTCATTTGTGAGAACACATGTGTGGCGTAAAGGTCAATCAAACACAAGTTAAATGAAGGAAGAAGAGGAGATGTATGTATGTATGTATGTATGTACAGTATATATGTATGTACAGTATGTATGTATGTACAGTATGTATGTATGTACTGTATGTATGTACAGTATGTACTGTATGTATGTATGTATGTATGTATGTATGTATGTATGTATGTATGTATGTCTGTTTAATTTAATAAACCCTTATCTTCATTTATAATGTTATGTACATACAGTACATTACATATACATGTATATGTTTGATTCATAATTTAAAAGCTATTTAATAGTTTTCACTATTGCTTTTCCATACATGGGG
>OMPB01085783.1:0-12913 GCA_900312615.1 Stylephorus chordatus | reverse complement strand
GACTGAGTGTGGTCTCAGAGGGGAGGTATATCCCTAATTTCTGTCTGTCAGGGTATAAAGATATAAAGGAGAGCCGGACAAGCCACAGAGAGAGAGAGAGAGAGGTTGGTGGAAAGAGGAACAGAGAAGAGAGAGATCAATGAAGGAGGTGTTGTGACGCGCTACCAGACATGGAAGAATATTAATACCCTGGCCCGGGAAAAACTTCAGTTATTTTTGCTCCATTTCCTTTTTTTCTTGGTTAAATAAATGTACTTTATTTCGAGTTGTTTTGGACAACTTAATGGTCACAGTTGCCACAGTAGATGTACCTGAATATCACAAATAAATAGCGCTAAAATAAACCATTCATGATGCCTCTGTACTTAAATGATACAAGTACAACTGTGCTCCATATGTAAAGCCATGCTTTGCAGCCCTGCAGTCCCGAACAGCTACTTCTGGCTACGCTATGTTTCCTCCATGCTGCAGCCTCCCACCAACACGCCCAGAAAACAGCCTGAGGAAGAAGGGGAGTGGGGATGATTGGATGAGGACGAAGGGGAGAGTGGATGATTGGACATGCTGTGTGAGGGAGCTGGAAAACATCCCCCTCACTATGGTCTACTTCCGGGTGGGCGTGTTTTCAAGTGTGCACACATGTGAATGCAGCCATAGGACTCCAGCTGATGTCAATTACCTTGTTAGGCTGAACCAAGTAGTCAAGGAAGAGAGGGCAGAGTTTTTTTTTGGTCAAGTTTCTTCAGTTTATTATGTATTTTATTTAATCTGTATGAGGCAATTGTACATACATTTTCTAAACTTGTTGTGGGTGTGTCCATGTGCCCTTGTATATTGGTGCTGGTAGAGACCGTAGGTATATATGCCAGGTGGGGAAGCAGTGTAGTCAGAGAGAGGCGGTCAGGTTGGGCTTCACCTTTGCTGCTGGAATCTGCTGCACCTGCGTTTGTTGTCCACCAGCCTGCTACATGTACTGTAATGTAAGAGTTGTGGAACTTCTTTGTGAGGCAGACCCAGACAAACGGTTTAACAGCTCTCAGCTGCATTTATTACACAGAAGTCCGCACGCACCCGACACAAATAATACTTAAAGAGAAATAAATAAAACAAAATTATCCGTCACTGACCGGCGTCCTTCCTGGCCCACCATTTCCGTGTCTGCGTGTCTTCTCTGGCTGGGCCCGGTCACAGCGTTCTTAAATACACAGGCAGGTGAGGGTTATCATTGATTACGACTGATTCCACTCACCTGCCTGAGCATCTGGCCCGATAGTGCTGCCTCCTCCGCACATCCTCATCGCCTGATCTAGGCCGGGGTTTCGTCTGGCTTAGCCAACTCCCCCTCCCCCCGCCTCCTCCTGGGGCGCGAGAGGAAGTCAGGAAGATGCGAGGAGGAGGGATCCCCACAGAGGGGCTCTTACAAAGATCCTGTTTGTAAGGGTTCACCACCATCAAAACCTTACATGCTCATCTGCCTTTTTTCCCCCTCAATGGCAGCATTTTGACCAAATTGAATTTGATTATTTTTAGATTTTGCAGAGTAATATAAATGTTCAACTTTGCACAGCAAAGTGGACTTAGGGGTGCTGGCTCCTATAAGTACAAAACAACATGATGTGTTTGATTCTACAGGTAACAAATATGTGTTCCTGCATATTTGGGAGGAGGGGGGAGAGTTGTGTTTAATTCTGGTCTGTCTCTCCACAGAGGAGGAGACGTGTGTGGCTGGAGTGCGAAGAGTGCGGTCGCAGGTTCAGCCGCGCCTCGCTCCTCAAATCCCACCGGCTGACGCACGCCAATGAAAACGCCATTGTGGAGTCTTCCTCCCAGAACCATGATGAAGAGGTTAAGCCTCCATCGCCAGGCCTGCGGTGTTCTGAGTGCAGAAGGCAGTTCTCTTCGGTGACACGTTTGCAGAACCACGTGCAGGCCCAGCACCCCAGGAAACAGTCCTGAACCAGCACATGGGACAAGACAGGATGGGGTCAGCATAGAACAGAGATTAAATACGATGATCAAAGCTGGATGGAACCAAGGGAACCGAGAAATTGTTACAATAAAACATTATAGAATCGGATTTGACCAATCAAATTAAATCAATTATCACAATATCTCACAACTCAGATTGATTGCAGAAATATCTTCTTTGCCATTTATTGAAAAGGGAGATTCTGTGTGGCCCAAAATTCAGAGCAACCGTTATAACTACAATGCATAGAACATGTTTGTTTGTACGCGGCATTCGACTTTTAGGTCCATTCCCTCTACATAACTTCTAAGGGACAACTCACACATAACTAAATTAAAGTAAATCAAACGCTTACTAGAATGAGTGCAGTTAAAACGCATCACATTGGACCCTAACCTGCGAAAACGCTGAGCAAAGTGGATCAGAAGGGAACATAACCTGGCAATGGTACCTGGACGCAAACAAATGGATTTGAACATGATTGCAGGACCATTAAAATGGAAGGAAGAAGGAACAAACGCACACAAATATACACGCACACGCAACGCTCTGCGGGGAGAAACCCGGAGAGCAGCGACCGCTCTGCTGTACAGCGCTCTCCACTTGGTGTTCGTCGACCTTGTAGACTTGTCAGCCCAATGTAGAATTAGTGATGGCCGTGGGAAAGCCCTGCAAGCCAAGGGTCATATGCTGGTCCTTTTTTACTGTTGCTAAGCAGAACTTGTAAACAAGCCATTCTTTAGAGGGCCCGCTCAATTAAAGAATATGAGACGGTGGTATTTGGGCGATGGTGGTAGTGCAGAGAATTGTACAGAAACCTCCCGTACAGCAGAGACTTCTTTTGTTTACTTGGGGTGATCGCGGATCACTGAATTGACTTTGACTTTTCTACAAAGTTATTTTTACTTTGTTTTTAAGTGACCTTTATGTTTTCCAAATTGTTGTGTACAGTTTTACATGTTGGGATTATTGTTTGTTTTAGTTTTTTTTGTTGTCGTTGTTGTTTAGTTTGCTTAGGTTCAAGTGGATCCTCACATGCCGTTTACTTCATAGATGTTCAAAAAAGGCCGTACTTATTTCATCACCCAGGAGGCTTTTGGATCAATAATCATAAGAAAAACATATATAAAAATTTAAAAAAATAATTAAAAATAGCAAAGTGTGCATTGTGTCTGTACATAAGCGGCATTGTTAGGACATTGTTAGGTTTTATTTCCTTTTTATGTTGTTTTACTTTCTGATTAAGAGATTGGACAATAGTGTGATGATGGGTTATTCACAACATTTTTGTTTAAAACAATAGGAGGTTGAATTATTTTGTTTATTTTTTAATTTTTCATTCTTAGTAGTTCGGTAGGTAATAAGTTCGTATTGTCACACAGATACCTCTTTGAAACAAACGTAACAACATACTGTACCTTTTGTTGAAAAGGCCTAGCTGGTGTAGCACCACCTAGTGATGGCGTCACTGTTATTGGAGGGCAGGGGCTCGTATCCATGGCTTTTTAACAGTTAGGTCGTGGTCAGGGACAGTGAACACCACCTTCTCTCGGGAAGGTTTACCGCTGACCCAGGGCCTAAGTCAAAACCAATACAGACTTCAAACACTGAGCTGCTAGAATTGCACCGTTAAGAAAAGATGAAAAGACACAAGGAGTGGTGGATCGGAGCAGTGCCGAGGTCATTCGCTGATTGGTGGTGACCTTGATCGGTGATTAAATATACATGGGTGTGTGTGTGTGTGATTGGGGGGGGTAGGGGATAGTTGGGTATTGACGTCCCAAAGTTGCTGGTTTTCTAAAGCCTTCTAGAGGTGACAGTGCTAGAAACATAGGCATATGTCTTTGTTTCATATGTCATTGTTCTGTCTTATTTGGGTGGACTATTCATTAAAGGAACCTCTGATGGAAGGTTGATCCATTTTGGGAAGAGGTGTTAAAGTTGCGCATGGGAACATGGGTTGGCTCTTTCTTTTCTGATATGCTCTATTATTGAGTTGCTTGTGTGACATATCATTTTGCTCATAGATAATGAATATTGAACAGACTTCAGGTCATGCCTGGCAACCTACCAGCAAAATAGTCTGTCTGTTAGATTATTCCTTGAATCTTATAGGGCTTTTAATACATTGTCTTTCTCATCATTGCATTGTAGTTCTTAATATTGTTTTTGACTGTGTCCACTTTCTTTATTTACTTTCAGAGTGTGTAGATTGTGCAGACAACTAGTGAGAAATGCAGCCTGTACCTCTGTGAGAATGTCTACAGAGCCCATTCATTCAGTTGTTACAAATTAATTGTTGTTTTAAAGCCATAAATGCAGTTAACTGGAAGGGTTTACCTGTAGAGTTCTGTGTGGTATATAAAATGAGATATGCATTGTTTTCCCATCAATATATGTGAAATAGTTTCCGATATTGATACAGCATCATCAATCACAGCGCTGTAAACTATGGCTCACCCAGTGTAACGATGTAGCTTTAAAACCAATCACTTTTAGTTTTACTGAAATCTTTTATATTCTAAACTTTGCAATAAGCCCACTCCTTTAATTGGCAACTAGGTATTTTCTATTTCGATTTTCTTCACCTTGTTACTTGCAATTTAGCAGGCAACTAATTAGTTCTACAGAATGAATGTTTAGTATTGCACCCAACAACAAATATCTATAATATGAAACAGCTAAAGAGGTCCTATTCTATTATTCAATGTTCAGTATCTCATGTAGTAGCTTTTTTATTTTATTTTTTTAAAGAGTATAACTGTATTCAGGTTCCTTTTTATCACCAAAACAATATAACGTGCCACAACTAAGAGATTACTATAATTATTGGTACAGTAGGGATTTATTTATTTTTTAATCTCAGGCTGCAAATTTTTAAAAAGAAATGTGTTATTTTCTTATTGATGCAATTTGGTTTTGAAATTTATAATATTGTGATTTATATAATTTATTTATACCCCAAAGAACCAAAGTTTATGTTTGGATTCAAATGAAATTCGAAATGTGTATGTTTGAGGAAACCATATTATGAATTGATCTGCAACATCCTGTTGTTACATGCCAATATTCACATTGTGTTCTCACCTTTTCTAATGTCCAGTTGTGGGCAACTCCTCCATTTTAGTTTACACACAAATCCTAGTTTCTTCGTGTTGTGTCCGTATATAATGTGTTTTTTTTTTTTTTATCCAAATATTTGAGCCATTCATAGAATTAACAACGGGACAATTCATATCAGATAATTGTGTCATTTAATTAATTTATGCTGCAAAGGACATCTGTAGTCTTTGGCTTTTTGCCACTAGGAAAAAGCATGAGCACATCCACAGTCTTATATGGAGATGATGGTGATGGAGTCTTATGTGGAGGTGATGGCGTCGAAGGTATAACATCTGAACCTCAACAGTTGTTACGGGAACATTGTTGATCAATTCATTTGCCTGCTGATTTAAAAGGGTATTAAATCAGTGGTCATGACAGAACATGTTTGGACTGTGTACTGTTCATGTATGTTATTCTATTGTAGCAAAAATGAACTTTCTCTCCTCTTCAATGGTTCCGTCAATTTCTTTGACCTAATGTTTCCCATTCTGCTGATTTAATGTAACTGAGGCAGCAGCCTCTGATCTTTGTCAAGTTTAAATGCATCATGTTTACACAAACCTCATGGGTACATTTTAGTATAGGCCTACACAGTGTGAAAGAAAAATGTTAACTGCCAATAAATACTGGAAATGTAAATTGCATTTGTTGGATACTATTTGCATTTTCAATGAGCTGTATGAATGTTTGAGGAATAAAGTTACATGTTTTTTCTCTAAAGCTGACTGTAAAATGTATATTTTTGGTAGAAACCACAGCAAGATGGGCAATTAATGTTTTCTTCAGTGAGATTATATAATAATGCAATGCCATGAAAGTCAATGACCAAAAGCAGTATATTATAGAGTATATTTAAGTAGTTACATTTCATGTTTAAGTGACAAAAAAAGAAACATGCATATCTGATGAAGTTTGATATAGTTCCTTTAACCACACCGTGATTTCCAGTTTAGTTAAGTTAATATCCTTGCGGGTGTAAAGCCAGATCCATACTCATCATAACCATTTTCTAAAGTATATTTTCTTATCTTGTGCTTAATTGATTTATGCTGCCTTTTGAAATATCTGCCTTCTATAATTCAGTTTTCAATTCCAGAATTCAAGGCAGGTTTATAAGACTGCCACTTTCTCCAGCCTTGATGTAGGCTATCATACTTTGTGTGTCATCAACATTATTTTAAATCAAAAGCAAGAAGTATGAAGCACCAGAAAGAGATGTTCTTGGTGACTCTACCAGGAATAAAAGGCACTGTGATGCGAAGTCGTCCTCCACGGAAAGGTAGCCTAATATATGTTGTGGTACATATTGAGGTACGTCCTGTAACCAACCAATGTGAACAAAGTAACGTTAATCTTTCTAAACAGCTGTCCTGCAGGATATTTCATTAATGGTAAACAATGCACCCAGAGCTTTCTCTTAGGATAGATGCAGAAATCCAACAAAATTATAATTCTTAAATGTACCATCAGTTTACCAAATTTGAATCTCATCTTACATTGACAACATGCATTCCCACTCCGTGCTAAACTCATCTGAATTGCTCAGTCTCTTTTCTGTCAATCTTTTTTTTCTACTGTAGGCCCTATTGACTTTTATTGACGTTTATTTGCCTTGTGCACATGAAACGACAAATCCCAAATGTAGCATTGCATCATCGCTATCAGCTTTTCTGTAGATTATCCTTCAACGAAGAGGAAAAAGCTTTTTTTTGTTGTTGTTTTTTCCTTCTTCCATCTATCCTTTTCAACCCATAGAGCAAGAACTTAATGTAATAGTTTTCTAAACAACAGAAGCATCTCACTAACAGTGAGATGTATAGGGTAACATCTATACGGTCTCCATAAGCATTATCTGCATCAGTGTTAGTAGCAATTGACTTCATGCTTCTAGTGCCACAGTAATATGCAGTGTAACAATGTTGCATTTATTTGCAGAACTTGTAAGTTAGATGTGTAATGTGTTATTGGAGCAAGCAAGAATCTGCAGTCTGTTGTCTTTGTTTGGCTGCGGCAGCGCTCAGTCTTAACATGACACAGTTGGTGACATCACCAGTTGAGTGTATTAATAAATGAATGGGTTGAATATAATACCCTCCAGTATTGATGTAGTCAATACAGGATGGCAGTAACGAGCTACAGGCTAACTCTGTCTGTGCATAATTGGACCAAGATGTCAATGGAAACGGGGAATACGGGGCTTCATACTTTTTATTGTTTGTTTTAGAAGGTATGATTGGGTTGTTAAGTCGTAAAAAAACAATAAACTAATACAAACAAATACAAAACAATAGGCCTATACAATTCTGTCTGTCTATGTGATTATTTATTTATAAATGTATTTATTTATTACAACATGGTCTTACATGACATGTAAGACCAGTTGTGACCAGTTTTGATTGTAGCAAGAGTTTTATCTAGAAGTTAAGCTACCTAATTATATTGTATTGTAGTTTAGTTATTTTGTGATGAATATAAAGCCTAAAAGCTTATTGACCGCGGTGACCCGGTGTCATTCCCGTACACAATACCTCCACCCCGGATTCCCCACCCCTCTCTCAGTGGGGTGTCTGTAGTTTGACAATACTCGGTTTGATTTATGACACCGGTCGCGTGAAGAACGAGAGGATGGTACTACAACAATACTGCCAGCGCGTGCCTGCATAAATGGTCGATTCTGTCGTGCAAATCGTTGTTGAGGATGAGGGCGCGCACGTACATCGACAAGCGAACCCGTCTACCGAACGAACGACGGAAGTACTGGTGAACTGGCAAGAAGAAACATTGGAGGGGAGAAATGAGAAGGGATTGAGGGAGGGAGTCGGTGAGAGTGGAGCGGAATTAGTCAATGATAGAGGGAGGAGAGAGGAGAAGAAAGAGAGGCAGAAGGGTAGTTCTCCCGAGGTGGACGTGGCGGGTCCGGTGGAGTTAGAAGTCAGGCAACTGTGGCACTGGCACAAAATAAAGAGCCATGATTCGAGCAGACAGCAGGTAACAGTCTTTATTTGCAAGCACGTTATGTTTCCGCGGAGCGGAGGACTGGCTTCTTTAGATTTTTCCTTTTTCTGACATGCTGAGTAAATGTATTTACCACCACAGCAAGGGTTTCATAATTTGACACAATTTATCTGGTCTCAGCCTCGTAAAGGGTCTTACTTTTCTGAGCGAAATTGGAAAAATGCTGAAGTAACGTTTGGCGACGCTGCTACTCTTGCATTTTGTGGCTTACAGCTCACTCGCACTTTCTTCAGTTCTCCTCAATGCCAATGAGCACCAGCGGTGCTTTGCTGCCATGCTAACATTAGCAAGTTTAGCTTTCAAGCATAAACCGACGTTAGTATGATCAACAAAATGGCCACTGGCTAGCCCAGCTAGCTAGACATGGCACCTTGCCCTGTCTTTGTATACCAGAAAAGCGGGTACTAATGTTTATATTATCATGTTACTTCTCCTTTTCACTTTCAGTGCAATATTAGCTATGTATCATTGTTGGCTGTTTGCGAAGAGATAATTGTCATATCTCAGACACTGGCGTTCTCATAACACAATTGAATAGAAAAACATAATCACCGCCAGATTCTTTGAGTCAACTAGTAGCTAGTGTGTAGGTTGCGTGGCGAGTTTAGAACGCTACCTGGATTGCGTTACATCCGTCAGGTAGGCACCGTACCAACATTAGACTCCGCGTTGATTTCGGTCCTTATTTATACAAAAGCTATTTTTTGTGTGTTGTTATTATTAGCTTCCCCCGAAAAGTCATTTTAAACCGCGACTACTCTTTAAATCTTATGCGTCCCAAGTGTTAACAGCGCTTCCTGCAAAACTTTCTGAGTGCACAGGCCATTTCCAAAGTCTGGAATAGTTCACGTTTCAACTAGGTAACAGAAAATCTTTGACGCAAGCCATATCCTTCTTGTTACATTATTTTATTAACAAAACAAACCGTACGGTCAATTAATTGAATCAGTTAGTTTGGAAACGCATGAAAATATCTCAAATGCATTAATAGTTTTACAACTTTACAATGTAGCACTGGTGTTGGTTACTCGATAACGTTTAATCCTAAATTAGATGTTAATCTTCAAATAATTAAAAAGATTTTGATCATTCCCGGAACGGTGGTAATTATACGGCTGTAATGTAGGCTATAGTATTTTTAGCCCTCAACTACCTTTTTATTTTTTTAAATGTAATTATGGCTGTTGTAATTCGACATTTCTCTTTTTATAAGGGAATTTATAGTCCCAAAACTCCAACCTATTCAAGCAAAGTGGCGTTCAGTTGAAATGTGTGGTTTAACCAATGGTTGTGCATTACTTTGAAAATGAAGTCTAATGCAGTATCAGGGCATGCAACAAGCTCCCCTAGATTAAAAAAAAAAAAGAACAAGGAATTAAGTGAGAGAACTGCTTATCAAGTTATTTTTCAACTGTAAACTGTTATTTTACGCTTACCTGACCCCATGTTTGTCCGTCTTGTCTTTTCTCTTTTCATCAGATGAATCCCAGTCTCCTGTGGCTGGTGTCACCAGCAGGAGGTCGTGAGGGGCCCACCGTTTCTCGTTGCATGTTTCATTGTGCCTCCTCCTCCCTGGACAGGTAGATTCTCACACCTGAGCAACACAGGCAGCAAGGGAGGCGGGAGGAGGAGAAGGTGGAATTTGGAGAGGAGACCTTCGGTGTCCAATGCAACGGTGTCACAAGACATTACGTAATAGTTGGTAGTTAGATTAGTACGAGGAGGAGTGGAAGAGTAAAAAAAGACTTTAAAGCTATGACCGAGTTAGAGACTGAGTGCATGAGCCTGGGACTGGCTCATTCCATGTCCTCAGAGTGTGGCTCCCCGCCCACGCCTCTAGATGACTGCCCTCCAGGTTCCGTCAGCTCGGCTTCTACCCCCACAATGGCCCTCCTCTCTTCAGACTGCCCCACGCCTACCCTCAGCTCCCTGGCCGCTGACATAGCCGAGCCCCTGGTGATGTTGCCGTGCATCAAGAGCGAGCCGGAGGACCCCGACCTGGAACCCATCCGGACAGTGGACCTGTCGGAGATCCAGCCGTTGTCGACGGCCGAGCTGGGCCAGGACCAGATCAAGATGGAGATCAGCGGCCTGGATTACATCAAGTCTGAACACCACGGCAACCACCACCTGGGACCGTTCCACAGCTCAGAGGTCACCGAACTGGAATACAAGTCCCACTACGAGCCCAGCCTTGTGTTTGACTACATTTCCCAGGTAAACTTCTCTTCATATTGAAGTTGTTGCATATGTCTATGTATGTCTATGTAAGTGAGTGAATCATTGTCGACTGATATTCCCACAGGCTTTAAAACTCAAGATTTTTAAGATCCAATGGAAGTCTCTACTCTGCTGACTATAACATAACACCAACAAACATTAAAGATGCAATCTTGTAGGACAGTTTAGTATCGGTGTGAAACACCTGCAATTACTTTGATAGACTTAAATCTTAAGATGTGTGCTTCTCGGTGTAGGAGAGCAGTTCTCAAGCCTCTTGCATCGCAAAAATTATATTTTTCGACGATTAAAGCGGCATTACTCAAATTGTAACATTTTCAAATATTTTTTAACTAACAGCTATGAAAATATTGACACAAATTCTTGCTTTCAGATTCAACAGTGCCCAAGAGTGGGGGACTGTCTTTGGAACTATGCTACTTGATTGCTTTTGTTTTGCAAAATTGGCCAGCTCGACGTAACACGCTCTATCGTAACACGCAAAATACTGGCCCGATCAAAGCGTCTGGCTCAAGCTCTAAAAGGCAACAATCTGGGTCCTTTGTTGGACGTGCACAAATGACATTCTGTTCTTACCCCCTTGTCAGTTGAAAATGTATTCCAATCGGTGTCCTTACACAGGGAAAGTGTGGCTCCAAAGTAACTTAAGTGTCCACTCCTGAGAGGTTCATAAAGTACTAAAGGACCATGAAACTCCTCTAAACGGCTCATGCGCATCCAGGCTCTTCCTTTTGGCCTCCACGTTGCTAGGTTAGCGTACATAGCATGGCTGTGGTAAGCTACATTGGTGTTTACAAACAACCAGGAGTCTTCGTTTAATACTACCAGGTGGTAGATGGTTATAATCATATCGTGTAGTGCAGCTTTAGGGAGGAAGATGCATAACACGCATTGACTGCACTTGCTTGAGAACTAGCAATATATAAGATCTGTGTAAGGATGATCCTGAAGATCGCCAGCTCCTCCTGTGCTGTTGCTTTCCCCAATCCTGAGATCATAAGCTCATTAGCTGCAAATCCCATTAAAAACATACCGACTTTCAGAATGTTTAGTTTGGAACTCCTTCTTAGGGTTTTGTTTTTGTTTTGTTTGTATGTTTGTTTGTTTGTTTTTTCAAAGTTCCGTCTTCGTACTTTGTCACATCACTACAAACCATTAGTTAACAGGCTAACGTAGGATAAGATGGTCATGTCGTCAAAGCAAGAGAAATTGAGTGAGCCACCCCCACCCATTTAGTTTTTTAGACCATCAAAAGACACTTTGTGAGTGGTATTGTACCGTTGTGAAATAAAGACGACATCTCATCGGGTCGCCCAGTTGTGTAGTCTGAATGAATTATGATGACAAATGCATGCACTCAAAACAGGAAAACATACTTTTGAAACATCAGAGAGAAGGGAAGAACTAGTGCATTCTTAAAATTACCATTTAATGGCCCCCAGTCGAACTGTTTAAAATGGTGTTGTGATTTCATATGCAAATCATGGCTTATATCGATAGTATAAATCCCTCAGGATTATCATGTTAATACATAATATTGCCCAGTTAAAACGGGTTTAACTTTGGACATGCAGCCTTTCTTCCCTAAGTGCACCTCTTTGTCCTGTAGGCAAAAGGAAAGTATAGAAAAATGAAAGTGTTTACTGTGGTGGTTTAACTACTTCTTGTGCAAACATGAGCAGTCTTACTTGTTGTGATTTTGCCTTTAATCTCATCTTCTTAAAAGGTTTCAGACACTCTGGAGTACATCAAATCCGACCATCACGTTGACCTGCACTGCTACTACACCACCGAACTGGGCTCTTTGAAACCAGAGTACCCAGAACCCAACCTCATGTCCAGCCACCTCCATCGGTCCGAGCTGCACCACAACGGGCTGGAGTCCATTCACATGGCCGAGCTCCGCACAGAGCTCAACAAACTCAGACCTGACCCCATGCTCATGGACGGCATAGTGAAACTCGATCCTGAGTTTGGAGACGGGGCGTATGGGCTCCAGTCTGGAGAGGCGGGCAAACCATCAGCTGGGGACACGATGGGGCCCCCCGGCACAACCGCGAAGAGCCAGACACCTACTGTGCGCAAGCCCCGCAACATGCAGGGTGAGAAGCCATTCTCATGCACGCAGTGTGGAAAGAACTTCAGCACGCTGGGCAACCTGAAGACCCACCAGCGCATACACACCGGCGAACGGCCGTACACCTGCTCACAGTGTGGCAAAAGTTTTGGCCAGGCGGGAAACCTCAAACGGCATCAGCTTATCCACACGGGCCAGAAGCCCTATGTGTGCGCTCACTGCCCCAAGGGCTTCACAAAAGCGGACGACCTCCGCTCCCATCAGCGCCTGCACACGGGGGAGCGTCCCTTCTGCTGTGTCACCTGTGGGAAGAGCTTTGGCCAATCAAAGGAGCTGAAGGCGCACCAGCTGAGCCACACGGGCGAGCGGCCGTACTGCTGCCAGCACTGTGGTAAGAGCTTCACCAAGGAGATGAGCTACCGCAACCACCTGCAGATCCACACCGGTGAAAAGCCCTTTAGCTGCTCACAGTGTGGCAAGACTTTCAGCAACTCCGGTGTGCTCAA